>SNQJ01S0025523.1:35985-75291 GCA_010110895.2 Picea sitchensis
GTGCTGAAATACCTAGTCAACAAGACATTTTGGGGGGGGATAATATGCAGATGGATTCTCCTATTTCAGGAGTATGATTTTGAGATAATGGTTAAGCCAGGAAGAATGAGCAAAGGTCCTGACCACTTGTCGAGGTTGGAACATGGATAATAGACTACTAGTTTGGAGGATACATTGTCGGATGCACAGTTGTTGGCCATTAGAAATATTGATGATCAATTCGCAGAGATAGTCCAATTCCTGTCAACAAGAATGGCACCTAGTGAGTATACAATCACCCAGAAGAAACAACTAGTAGTGCGCACTGCATATTTTTCGCTTATAGTTGGATAGCTATACAAGATGGGATCTGATGAGATATTGAGGAGGTATATTATGGAGGTAGAGCGACCATTGATCCTTGTCCAAGCTCATGAAGTCATTACAGAAGGAAACTACACAGGGAAAGAAACATCGCAAAAGGTTCTTAGAGATGGCCCTTGGTGGCCTACCTTACATAGAGATACTAAGGACTATTACAGAGTCTGTGATGTATGCCAAAGAGTTGGGAAACCATCCAGAAGAGATGAAATTCCTTTATCACCATAGTTGGCCCTACAAGAATTTGAGAAATGGGCCATTGACTTCGTGGGACCTATAACCGCACCCGAAAAGTGCACAGGAGAAAGGTACATAATCACTGTGACATAGTACTTGACTAGATGGGACAAAGCAAGAGATGTTAAGGAATGTAGTGAAACTACAGCTGCTCGCTTCATATTTGATGACATCATAACCAGGTTTGGATGCCTAAATATCCTTATGAGTGATCAAGGCACAAATTTCATTAATAATACCATTGAGGCCTTGACTGAGGAATTTGCAGTCCATCATCAGAAAAGCACACCTTACCATCCACAAGCAAATGGGACAGTTGAAGCATTCAACAAAATCTTGGAGACAACATTGACAAAGATTTGCAGTGTGAATAGGGATGACTTGGATTTAAGAGTACCAACAGTACTATGGGCCTATAGAACCACTTGCAAGAAGATAACAATGAAGATCCCTTTTAAGTTGGTTTATGGTCTCAAAGTTGTTGTCCCAATGGAATATTTGGTACCAAGCCTAAGAATCACTGCGAAGTGAGATAAAGAAAGTCGTTGGATGAGGAGATTGAGGATGACAAATCAGCAAGGGAGACAGATCGTGTACAACTTAGCAAGAGGAAAAAGCCACCGTTGGATGCTTTGGAGCACCACGGGAAAAGGAAGGAAAGATGGGCTGACGAAGCCATGAAAATGCGGGTCAAGTTGACCTAGGGTTTTGGTATCTAGGGTTTTGACACCTAGGTCTCAGCCTAAGGTTGTCAGTGAGCTATTGTAATGTATAAATAAGAACCTAGATGAGGGAAGAGGGCTCATTCTAGTTTTGTTGTTGACATGAGTGATTATTGTTGTGTGAGAGATAAGTGCTAAGTGTAAGATCCTTTTGGTATTGTAAGATCTTCAGCTGGGTGCGAAGATCAGTCCTGCAGCTGGGTGTGCAGGAAGGGGAGAGACAAAGAGGAGAAGAAAGAATATCTACTAGCTAAGAGCATAGACAAGAAATGTATGCTTCATATTAATATATTATAAAGCACAGTTCTGTGGACGTAGCCCTAGAGAGAGGGTGAACCATGTATATCTTATGTTGTGTGTGATTGATACTCTGTTCTTTGTCATTTGATATACTACTATTGTATTATTGTGTTAGATCTGACAAATAGTTCTGTGGAGTAGATCTAAGATGGTAATTGATATATAGATGTTGTGTTGTTCTTGTATTGGATCCACTTGGTATTCCCTTTGGTTGTAGAAATCTCTGTCTTGCAACCCCCCTATAGCTACTTTGGGTGAGATTGCATCTACCTCATAGGTGTTTCTGAAAGGGCCAGTAGTTAAGGCTTGTTGGTGCGCTCTTGGAGTTGAACCATGGGTCTACCCCTATGCCAGCAAATGGTTCCATCGTTGGAACTTGAATCTTCTTGAGGGAATGTCAAGGTGGTTTCCATCAAAGATAGAGATTAAGAAGTGGATAGAAGATCAATAAAAGGACTTCGTTGAAGCCCAGAACAAGAACCCTAATCTTAGTACAGAGGATTGGTTAGGAAGATATATATTTACTGATATACATGAGATTTTATTTGGAGTAATCCATCAGGAGCTATATGAGTGGTTAGCTAGGTTAGCAAATACCCAGTTTGAGATCAGATCTATACCTCTTGTGGTTTGGATGTCGGTGCTGATCAATAAGGTCAAGAGAGTCGATAACACCATGTCACGAGTAGTAGATCACTGGTTTGATAGCACCATTGGAGGGTACACCACTGTGTTTTTTGTTGAAAGAGTAGAGTTATATATCCAAGCCAAGAGGTATTTCTTTAAGCGACCCAAAGAAAAAATTTTACACTTTCTAAAGTTGAAGATCAAGATGTTATTGCATGAGAAGAACATCTTGAAGATATAGTAGTTGGTCATATTAGAAAAGGCTAATTTTCAATAACTAGGACAATGACAATGATACAAAGGCTAGAAACACATGCAATGGGAGAGCGTTCAGAGAAGTTCACCTTGTGAAAATTTTTAAGAAGAACTACGGTGACAAGGGTTGCTACAGTGGAGAAGAGGTCAATCTAACAGACGAAGAGCATTCAGAATCCTCTAGGGAAGAGGGAGGGAAAGCTGAAGAACCTCACCGAGAAGAGCCAAAAACATTAGGAACTGCACAGACTGTTGAAGTAAGTACTATTACTCCTCTTGTTGTTTCAGCAGCACTAAGAAATCAAAGTAATCAGAGTCACCAAAGAGTTTAGAGCATTGTCACTAGTAGTCCACCACATACTCAGTCAGGAAACCTAGGAAGATATATGGAAGATGAGATGAGGTTACCCACCTTTAGAGGCGATGGATCTGAAGACCCTGATCAACATTGGTTTCTTTTTGAAGCAGTGTGGAGTATTAATAATATCACCAACAAAGCTGTCAAACAAGATCAGTTCAGTACTACCCTAAAAGATCGTGCACTGAGCTAGTACATGAAATTTGTCCAAGGAGTTGCACCTAAACCGTTGAATTCCATCAAGACTGTGCTAATTGTCGAATTCAATAAACCTAAGTTAGAGTCGCAATGCATTACAAACCTAAAATAAATCAAGAAGAGAATAGATCAACATGTGTGGGAGTTTGATTAGAGATCTAAGACCTTGACAGACCATCTGAGTTTTCAAATCCCAGATGAGAAGAACAAGGAATGGTTCATTTCTGCTCTCTTACCACACATCAGAGTTCCTCTGATGCAACAGAAGATTGCTTCGCAGTTTGATGCATTGGAGATCACCATGAAGCTAGAATCATCCCCTAAGGGAGAATCCAACTCAGGTATGAGTAAAATCTTGAGTCAACTAACTAGTTTGTCTCTGCAAGTCAAAGATATGAACAAAGACAAGGGAAAATATAAAAGAGAAGACATCTGGTGTATCATATGAAAATCAGAAGGCCATGACAAGAAACACAGTCCCCTATTTCATGAATACTTTGCCTTTGGAGCTCCGATCCCTTTCAATAAAGTCACCCTACCCTGGTGCAAGGTATGCAAAAATAGACATTGCCTTGGTGAGTGCTATTACATGAAAAAATATGTTCAGACACCCACAAATATGTATTGCAGGTTATGTAAGTCTGTAGGTCATGATAATCGGGATTGTAGGGCTTATGACCTCATGCATGAAAGGTCAAGGGATATATACAAAATTCAAGGCGAAGTATAGCAAGAAGAAAACACTATGCAGTATAATTCTCCAGAAAGAGGAAACTTCAACCCTCGCGGTGGATTCATATGAAGAGGATGAGGAGATGGTATGGGTTGAGGTCGAGGAAAAATCATCTATTATAAAAGCGCACAACCAATACACTTACCAAGGGTTCGTTAGAATCCTTGTACTACTTGCATCTACTGCAACTCATTCGAACATGTTATCGAATATTGTCCTGTGCTACTAGCCAAACTTCAGGAGAGACGAGGACCTCATCAGAACCCGCAAGTGCAACTGATATATGTTGAACCTCATGGAGAGGACTCATTGTTATCACTAGAGGTGGCGCTTCTATAGGAGAAGACATAGGGATCCATGGAAAGACTACAGAAGAATCATGAGTCAAGAAAGCTGTAGAGAAGACAAAAACTCTTGATGCAAAGAAAGAAAAAAAAATGTTTAAGGAGGCAAGAAAAGAATTCGGGAGAGACCAAGTTTCTTCATCAAAGACGTGACCAGAAGTAAGAGAATGTGGAATGCCTCTTTAATTTGATCAGTTTGCTCTGACAAAAGAAGAAAAAGAGGTAAGCAAGCTCATGGAAATATTATATACTTGTATTAAGTTAATTCACAATGAAAGCATTGTACAAGAGCTATAAACTTTATTCAGATAGTATGAGATAGGAAAGATAGATCCCTTACTAAATAGAAAAGTACACCAAGTCTCTAAAAGGAGAAGGAAAAATAAGGAAATACACTTGAATGCTTAAATTGGAGAGTATGATATAGATTATGTGGTCCTCGACTTAGTGTCGGAGGTCAACATCACGACGAAGCATACCTGGGCACTGATGGGAAAACCAAAGTTGATATATTCCCCTATCAGGCTTAGGATGGCTAATCAGCAAGTTGTAAGCCTCTTTCGAATATTGGAACATGTCCCTGTGGACATCAACGGAGTAAGGATGTTTGCATACTTTGAAGTGATTGAGATAGTTGGTGATATTTATCCTTACCCTGTGTTGTTAGGAATTGATTGGTCTTTCAATAATTCCATTGTTGTTTATTTAAAGAAAATATGAATGACTTTTGAAGGATATGGCCTTAGGGTCATTGCACCTTTGGATCCTGATGAAGGTCAGAGATACACATAACCCATCAAAGAAGAAGACCATGCATATGAATTGGAAAACATATATAGATTAACAGACAGACAACAGGATTACATTAATCCTATGGCAGTTAGGAACCTAAGTTGGCGAAGTGACAGCACATGTTCATCATATTCAGAAGAAGCACTGGAGAACTGGCAGATTTTTTTTTATGAATTATCTACAAGGAGATGCACTAGATTAACCAGGGAAGTTCGCTGGATCGGTACAACAGTAAGTAACTTACCCACCTTTGATGGTATGAATCATTTAGAAGAATTCCTTTTGGACTTTGAAGAAATTGTACCAACACAACAAAGATTGTTGACAATGGATGAGGCCTTGAAACCAACACCAGCAAGATGGTGGGGGACACACAAAAAAAACATTAAAGATTGGGTACAATGTCGTACTTTGATGACAGTGCGGTTCTCAACACAAGTAGAAGGCTACAAAGTTAGGTACACAGGTCAAAGTTGTCTGACAAACCATGTGAGAAGTTGTGAGGAAACCTAGAGAAACATTCCTCAAGAGCAGTGGGTGCACAAATTCATCAACATGCTGGACAGAACCCCTATCAACTGGTATCTTCAAGTAGAATTGTGCCTCATCACTATACATTGGGAAGGTATGACTCAGAAATTTGTAACTACCTTCTTATTCAAAATTCAATATCCTTCAATAGATCAAGCGTTACAGATTGTAAGACAAAAAGTATTTGAGGAGGCATATAGCCTCCCTTTGGATCAAGAAGACGATGAATGGACTGCACCTCTCCAGAAACCGCAAGGTTGTTACAATATCAATGCTAATGAAGACGATGATCCTAGGAAGGTGAACATCGTCGAAACAGAAGGAAAAAGAGACATAGAAGGACCAGGAGTTGAGCTACCCTTCATTAGACAGCCGATCAATATCAATAAAGTCAATATTGGAATAGAGAAAACACTGAAGCTTGCAAATGTTGGAGAGTCAGAGTGAAAACTGGTTGAAGAGTTAGAGTGGATTATCCTGATGGTGGTGCATGGATTATCCCTATGGTGGTGCAAGATAAGAAGACAGGAGAGATTAAGATTTTTGTAGATCTTTGGAATATGAATGATGCTTGTTTACATGATCCATTCCCTACGTCATTCACTAACGAAGTGTTAGACAATGTGGGAGGCCAGGAGGTATATTCTTTTACAGATGGATTTTCAGGATACCATCAAATTGGATTGCCAAGGAAGATCACCATGAGACCACCTTTACCACAGAATGGGGATCCTACCAGTATACAGTGATGTCGTTTAGATTGAAGAATGCCCCAACCATCATTTCCAGGGTGATGATCGCAACATTCAAGGAGTTTCTACATAAATTTCTAGAAGCACACTTTGATGATTGGACTGTTTTTAGTATATTGAATAATCATATTGAATGTTTAAGGCTAATGTTGGACAAGTGTGGGGAGTGTCAGATTGCCTTAAGCCTGAATAAGTTCCCTACGTTACAAAAGGAGGAGCTGCGCAGTTGAAGACCTTGAATGGAGAATGGAAGGAAGGTTTGGTGAACGGGAGCTGGTTGAAATTGTATTATGACAACTAGTTGCCTCGCAAATTTCAATAAAAGCATGAGGAAAAGGGTCTAAAGACCAGGTACAGTTGAAACTGGGCACAAGACATAGAAAAGACAGCCTGTATAAGGAAGGGAGGGATAGAGCTGAAAGAAAAGGCTTCCCTGCACAGTCCGAAGTCGAAGAAAAACAGAAGGATCAGATCTGAAGTGCCTTCGGATGAGTCACAGGTCAGTGTTGGGGGCCTGTTGGCCCTTGGGTATGGAAGTAAGAAAAGATTAAGGCAGAAAAGAAGGAATACGAAATGCGTGGAAGACACAGTGACTATTACTAGGTCAAAGTGAGAAGAATAACAGAAAAGACAGAGTGAAGTAAGAGAAAGCAAGTCGTTGGATGAGGAGATCGAGGATGATAGATCATCAAGGGAGATAGATCGTGGACAACTCAATAAGCAGAAAAAGCCACAATTGGATGCTTTGGAGCACTGCGAGAAAAGGAAGGAAAGATAGGTTGGTGAATCCCTGAAAATGCGGGTCAAGTTGACCTAGGGTTTTGGTATCTAGGGTTTTGACACCTAGGTCTCGACCTAAGGCTTTCGGTGAGATATTGTAGTGTATAAATAAGAACCTAAATGAGGGAAGAGGGTTGGTTCTAGTTTTTTTGTTGACATGAGTGATTATTGTTGTGTGAGAGACAAGTGCTAAGTGTAAGAGCCTTCTGGCATTGTAATATCTTTAGCTGGGTGCGAAGATTAGTCCTACAGCTGGGTGTGTAGGAAGGGGAGAGACAAAGAGGTGAAGAAAGAATATCTGCTAGCTAAGAGCATAGACAAGAAATGTATGCTTCATCTTAATGTATTATAAAGCACAGTTCTGTGGACGTAGCCCTAGAGAGAGGGTGAACCATGTATATCCTGTGTTGTGTGTGATTGATACTTTGTTCTTTGTTATTTGATATACTACTATTGTATTATTGTGTTAGATTTGACAGATAGTTGTGTGGAGTAGATCTAAGCTAGTAATTGATATATAGATGTTGTGTTGTTCTTATATTGGATCCACTTGGTATTCCCTTTGGTTGTAGAAATCTTTGTCCTGCAAGCCCCCTATAGCTACTTCAGGTGAGACTGCATCTGCCTCGTAGGTGTTTCCAAAAGGGCCAATAGTTAAATCTTGTTGGTGCGCTCTTGGAGTTGAACCATGGGTCTCCCCCTTTGCCAACAAATGGTTCCATTGTCGGGACAGGAATCTTCTTGAGGGAATGTCAAGGTAGTTTCCATCAAATATAGAGATTAAGAAGTGGATAGAAAATCAAAAAAAGGACTTCGTTGAAGCCTAGAACAAGAACCCTAATCTTAGTATAGAGGATTGGTTAGGAAGATATATCTTTACTAATATACATGAGATTTTATTTAGAGGAATCCATCAGGAGCTATATGAGTGGTTAGCTAGGTTAGCAGATACACAATTTGAGATAAGATATAGACATCTCATGGTTTGGATGTCGGTGCTGATCAATAAGGTCAAGAGAGTCGATAACACTATGTCACGAGCAGTAGATCACTGGTTTGATAGAACCATTGGAGGGTACATCACCAAGTTTTTTGTTGAAAGAGTAGAGTTTTATAGCCAAGCTGAGAGGTATTTCTTTAAGGGACCCAAAGGAAAATTTTTACACTTTCTAAAGTTCAATATCAAGATGATATTGCATGAGAAGAACATCTTGATGATATAGTAGTTGGTTAGATTGGAAAAGGCTAATTTTCAAGAACTCGGACAACAACAACGATATAGAGGCTGGACACACATGTAGTGAGAGAGAATTCAAAGAAGTTCATCTTGTGAACATTCTTAAGAAGAACTATGGTGACGAGGGTTTCTACAGTGGAGAAGAGGTCAATCTAACGGATGAAGAGCATTTAGAATCTTGTAGGAAAGAGGGAGGGAAAGATGAAGAACCTTGCCAAGAAGAACCAAAAACTTCAGGAATTGCACAGACTGTTGAAGTAAGTACTATTACTCCTCCTGTTGTTTCAGTAGCACTAAGAAATTAGAGTAATCAGAGTCACCAAAGCGTTCAGATCACTGTCACTAGTAGTCCACCACATACTCAGTCAGGAAACCTAGGAAGATCTATAGTAGATGAGATGAGGCTACCCACCTTTAGAGACAATGGATCTGAAGACCATGATCAACACTGGTTTCTTTTTGAAGTGGTGTGGAGTATTAATAATATCACCGACGATGCTGTCAAACAAGATCAGTTCAATACTACCCTAAGAGATCGTGCACTGAGTTGGTACATGAAATTTGACCAAGGAGCTGCACCTAAACTATTGAATGCCATTAAGACTGTGCTAATTGCCGAATTCAAGAAACCTAAGTTAGAGTCACAGTGAATTACAAACCTAAAAGAAATCAAGAAGAGAATAGATCAACCTGTGTGGGACTTTGATCAGAGATTTAACACCTTGACAGGCCATCTGAGTTTTCAAATCCCAGATGAGAAGAACAATGAATGGTTCATTTATGCTCTCTTACCACACATCAAAATTCCTCTGATGCAAGAGAAGATTGCTTCATAGGATAAGGTGTTGGAGATTGCCATGAAGCTAGAATCAACCCCTATGAGAGAATCCAACTTAGGTATGATTCAAATCTTGAGTCAACTAAATAGTTTGTCTCTGCAGGTCGAAGATATGAAGAAAGACAAGGGAAAAGATAAAAGAGAAGACATATGATGTATCATATGCAAATCAGAAGGCCATGACAAGGAACACTGTCCTCTATTTCATGAATGCTTGGCCTCTGGAGCTCCGAGCCCTTTGAAGAAAGTCACCCTACCCTGGTGTGAGGTATGTAGAAATAGACATCACCTTGGTGAGTGTTATTACATGCAAAAATATGTTCAGACACCCACAAATAGGTATTGCACATTTTGTAATTCTATCGGTCATGATGATTGAGAGGGATTATGACCTCATGCATGAAAGGTCAAGGGATATATACAAAATTCAAGGTGAAATACAACAAGAAGGAAACACTATGCAATATAATTCTCCAGGAAGAGGAAACTTCAACCCTCGTGGTGGATTCAGAGGAAGAGGACGAGGAGGAAGTATGGGTCGAGGTTGAGGACAGATCATCTGTTACATCTACACACAACCAAGACACTTAGCAAGGTTCTTTCATAACCCTTGTACTACTTGCAGCTACTGCAGCTCATTCGAACATGTTATTGAAGATTGTCCTATGCTACTATCCAAACTTTAGGAGAGACGAGGACCTCATCAGAACTCGCATGTGCAACTGATATACGTTGAACCTCGTGGAGAGGACCCTAGATTCTATGTTATCACTAGAGGAGGAACTACTATAGGAGAAGACATAACAACCCATGGAAAGACTACAGAAGAATCAGGAGTCAGGAAAGCTGTAGAGAAGACAAAAACTTTTGATGTAAAGAAAGAAAAACAAATGTTTGAGGAGGCAAGAAATGAATTCAGGAGAGACCAAGTTTCTTCATCAGAGATACGACCAGAAGTAAGAGAATATGGAATGCCTCTAGCATTCGATCAGTCTGCTCTGACAAAAGAAGGAAAAGAGATAAGAAAGCTCGTGTAATTGTTATATACTTGTATTAAGTTAATTCAGGAATAAAGCTGTGTATAAGAGCTATAAAATTTAATCAAGCAGTATGAGCTAGGAAAGATAGATCCCTTACTAAATAGAGAAGTACACCAAGTCTCTAAAAGGAGAATGACAAATAAGGAAATACACCTGAATGCTCAAATTGGAGAGTATGATATAGATTATGTGGTCCTCGACTTAGGGTTGGAGGTCAACATCATGATGAAGCAGACCTGGGCACTGATGGGAAAACCTAAGTTGATTTATTCCCCTATCAAGCTTAGGATGGCTAATAAGCAATATGTAAGCCCCTTTGAAATATTGGAACATGTCCTTGTGGACATCGACGGAGCAAGTACGTTTGCAGACTTCGAGGTGATTGAGATAGTTGGTGATATCTTTCCTTACCCTGTGCTATTAGGAATTGATTAGGCTTTCAATAATTCCACTGTGGTTGATTTAAAGAAAAGATGAATGGAATTTGAAGGAGATGGCCTTAGGGTCATTGCACCTTTGGATCCTGATGAAGATCAAAGATACACATAACCCATCAGAGAAGAAGACTGCGCATATGAACTAGAAAACATATACATATTAACAGCCAGACATCAGAATTACATTAATCCTATGGCGGATAGGAACCTAAGCTAGCGAAGTGACAATGCATGTTCATCAGATTCAGAAGAAGCACTAGAGAATTGGTAGAATATCTTTTATGAATTATCTACAAGGAGATGTGCTAGATTAACCAAGGAAGTTCACTGTAATGTACAACAATAAGTAACTTAACCACCTTTGATGGTCTGAATCATTTAGAATCATTCTTGTTGGACTTTGAAGAAATTGTACCAACACAACAAAGATTGTTGGCAATGGATGAGGCCTTGAAACCAACACTAGAAAGATGGTGGGGGACACACAAAAACAACATTACAGACTAGGTACAATGTCATACTTTGATGACAACGTGGTTCTCAGCACAAGTAGAAGCCTGTGAATTTAGGTACACAGGTCAAATCTGTCTGAAGGACCATGTGAGAAGTTACGAGGCAAAGTGGAGCAACATTCCTCAATATGGTGCACAAATTCATTAACACGCTAGAGACAACCCCTATCAACTGGTATCTTCAAGCAGAACTGCACCTCATCACTGTAGATTGGGAAGGTCTGACTCAGAACTTTGTAACTACCTTCTTATTCAAAAGTCAATATTATGTAGTAGATCAATCGTTACATATTGTAAGACAAAAATTATTTTAGGAGGCATCTAGCCTCCCTTTGGAACTAGAAGAGGATGAATGGACTGCGCCTCTCCAAAAACTGAAAGGATGTTACAATATCAATGCTAATGAAGACGATGATCCTAGGAAGGTGAACATCATTGAAACAAAATTCCAAAGAGACATAGAAGGACCAGGAGTTGAGATACCCTTCATTAGACAACCGATCAAGATCAATAAAGTCAATATTGGAATAGAGAAAACACCGAATCTTGCAAATGTTGGAGACTATTGGGATGTTGCCACTACTGACAAGATCACAGAGTTAATGCATGAATATCAGGACTTGTTTCCAACCAAGTTCATTGATATGAAGGGAAATAAAGGGCCTATGGGAGAGATGAGGATACCTTTGAAACTAGATGCAAGGCTAGTCAAACAGAGACCCTACAGATTGAACCCTAAATATAAGGAGAAAGTGAATATTGAGCTCAACAGAATGATGGAAGTAGGAATCATAGAACCGGTTGAAGAGTCAAAGTGGATTAGCCCTATGGTGGTGCAAGACAAGAAGACATGAGAGATTAGGATTTTTGTATATCTCTAGAAGCTGAATGATGCCTATTTTCCTGATCCATTCCCTACATCATTCATTGATGAAGTGTTAGACAATGTGGGAGGCCAAGAGGTATATTCTTTTACAGATGTATTTTCAAGATACCATCAGATCCGGATTGCCAAGGGAGATCACCATAAGACCACCTTTTCCACAGAATGGGGATCCTACCAGTATACAATGATGTTGTTTGGATTGAAGAATGCCCCAAGCATATTTTTTAGGGTGGTGGTTGAAGAATTCAAGGAGTTTCTACATAAATTTCTAGATGCATACTTTGATGATTGGATTGTTTTTAGTTTATTGAAAAATCATATTGAATGTTTAAGGCTAATGTTGGACAAGTGCATGGAGTGTCAGATTTCCTTAAACCTGAAGAAGTGCATCTTCTTTTCACCCTTTGGAGTGTTGTTAGTTCATATTTTATGCAAGCAGGGATTGTTGGTAGATCCATCTAAGATTTCCATTATAGTTGATCTACCCCCTCCTACTTCAGTCAAACAACTATTCACTACGTTGGGACATACTGGATACTACAGGAAGTTCATTAAAGGCTATGCACAGATTACAACACCCATGGAGAAGATTTTGAAGAAATACTGTCAGTTTCATTGGATAGAAGAATTCCAGAAGAGCTTTGACACACTGAAACTAAAAATGGTTATTGTGTCTATCTTGGTTTTTCCATATTGGAGCAAGGAATTACATGTACATGTCAATGCATCTTCTATTGCATTAGGAGTTGTGTTAGCACAACCGAGAACATGAGACATCGACCACCCATTAGCCTTTGCTAGCAGGAAGCTATCAATAGCTGAGATTAATTACACCACTACTGAGAGAGAAGGGTTAGTCATGTTGTCTGTGCTGCAGAAGTTTCGCCACTACTTGCTAGGAGGACACTTTAAAATGTTTATTGATTACTCTGTGATAGAATACCTAGTCAACAAGACAATGTTGGGGAGGATAATATGTAGATGGATTCTCCTATTTTAGGAATATGATTTTGGGATAGTGGTTAAGCTAGGAAGAATGAGCAAAGGTCCTGACCACTTGTCGAGGTTGGAACATGGAGAATGGACTACTAGTTTGGAGGATACACTATCGTATGCACAATTGTTGTCCATTAGAAATATTGATGATCACTTCGCAGAGATAGTCTAGTTCTTGTCAACAGGAATGGCACCTAGTGAGTATACAATCACCTAGAAGAAATAGTTGGTAGTGTGCCCTACATATTTTTCGCTTATAGTTGGATAGCTATACAAGATGGGATCTGATGAGATATTGAGGAGGTATGTTATGGAGGCAGAGAGACCATTTATCCTCACCAAATATTATGAAGGCATCGGAGGAGGACACTACGTAGGGAAAGCAACATCGCAGAAGGTTCTTAGAGCTGGCCCTTGGTGGCCTACCTTACACAAAGATGCTAAGGACTATTACATAGTCTGTGATGTATGCCAAAGAGTTGGGAAACCATGCAGAAGAGATGAAATTTATTTAGCACCATAACTAACCCTACAAGCATTTGAGAAATGGTCCATTGACTTCGTGGGACCTATAACCCCACCAAGAAAATGCACAGGAACAAGGTACATAATCACTACGACAGAGTACTTGACTAGATGGGACGAAGCAAGAAACGTTAAGGACTGTAGTGCAACTACAACTGAGCACTTCATATTTGATGACATCATAACCAGGTTTGGATGCCTCAATATCCTTATGATCGATCAAGGCACATATTTGATCAATAAGACCGTTGAGGCCTTGACTGAGGAATTTGCAGTCCATCATCAGAAGAGAACACCTTACTCCAAAAGAGAATGGGATAGTTGAAGCATTCAACAAAATCTTGGAGACAGTGCTAATGAAGATTTGTAGTGTGAAAAGGGATGATTGGGATTTAAGAGTACCAGTAGTACTATGGGCCTATAGAACCACTTGCAAGAAGATAACAATGCATATCCATTTTAAGTTGGTTTATGGTCTCAAAGTTGTTGTTCCAATGGAATATTTGGTACCAAGCCTAAGAATCATTGCCTTTACAGATATGGATGACACTGGCACTATTCAAGAGAGGCTCACGTAGTTGGTCAAACCAGAAGAAGACCAATTTATTGCAGTATTTCATCAACATGTACAGAAGGAAAGAGAGAAGGCCTACCATGACAGACACATCAAGAAGAAGGTATTTAAGCAAGGTGATTCGGTACTAGTATATGACAGCAAGTTCATGAAGCATCCTAGGAAGTTCCGAACGCATTGGCTCAGGCCATATGAGGTTCCCTATGTTACAAAAGGAGGAGTTGCACAGTAGATGACTTTGAATAGAGAATAGAAGGAAGGTTTGGTGAACGGGAGCTGGTTGACATTGTATTATGACAACCAGCTGCCCCGTAGCTCTCATTAAAAGCATGAGGAAAAGGGTCTAGGTACCAGGTGCAGTTGAAATTGGGTACCAGAAATAGAAAAGACAGCCTGCACAAGGAAGGGAGGCATAGAGATGAAAGAAAAGGCTTCCCTGCGCAGTCTGAAGTCGAAGAAAAATAGAAGGATCATATATGAAGTTCCTCGAGAAGAGTCATAGCTGAGTGTTGGGGGTCTGTTGGCCCTTGGGTATGGAATCAAGCAAATATTAAGGCAGAAAAGAATGAATGTGAACTGCACAGAATACACAGTGATTGTTACTAGGTCGAAGTGAGGAGAATAGTAGAAAAGATGGAGTGAAGTAAGAGAAATCAAACCATTGGATGAGGAGATCGAGGATGACAGATTAGGAAGGGAGATGTATCGTGGATAACTCAGCAAGTGGAAAAATCCACCATTGGATGCTTTGGAGCACCGCACGAAAAGGAAGGAAGGACGAGATGGTGAAGCCCTGAAAACGCGGGTCAAGTTGACCTAGGGTTTTGACACCTAGGTCTCGGCCTAAGGTTGGCAGTGAGATATTGTAATGTATAAATAAGAACCTAGATGAGGGAAGAGGTTTCGTTATAGTTTTTTTGTTGACATGAGTGATTATTGTTGTGTGAGAGAAAAGTGTTAAGTGTAAGAGCCTTATGGTATTGTAAGATCTTCAGCTAGGTGTGAATATCAGTCCTGCAGTTGGGTGCACAGGAAGGGGAGAGACAGAGAGGAGAAGAAAGAATATCTGCTAGCTAAGAGCATAGACAAGAAATGTATGATTCATCTTAATATATTATAAAGCACAGTTTTGTGGAAGTAGCCCTAGAGAGAGGGTGAACCACATATATATTGTGTTGTGTGTGATTGATACTTTGTTCTTTGTCATTTGATATATTGCTATTGTATTATTGTGTTAGATCTGACAGATAGTTGTGTGGATTAGATCTAAGTTGGTAATTGATATATAGATGCTTTGTTGTTCTTGTATTGGATCCACTTGGTATTCCCTTTGGTTGTAGACATCTCTATCCTGCAACCCCCCTATAGCTACTTCAGGTGAGACTACATCTTCCTTGCAGGTATTGTCGAAAGGGCCAATTGTTAGGGCTTGTTGGTGTTCTCTTGGATTTGAGCCCTGGTTCTACCCCTGTGCTAGCAGAGGTATATACAATTTCCAAGAAGACACCCTTATGGCACTAGTGACTTGCAAGAACGTGGAAAGCTGGTATGAGAAGGCTCACCAAGAAGTAAAAAGGATCGATTACATCAACGTGGTTCAAATTAGGGCCGAGACATGGAAGAGAATAACATTCGTCTGTTGAGGGACAATAACATAGATCGAATCAGGAAAGTGGTCGAATGCTGGGTAAAAATGGCCTAGGAACCTCAGTGGGAGATTCAGGAGAAGTGGGTTGATTGTGAAAAGAGCTGGGAAAATATTAATCAAGAGATGAAAGACATCGGCCTCCCAGAATTTGTCTCACCCGAGGAATTTGTCGAACTACATGACATAGCTAAGAAACATGTAGAACATGACTCGGCATGGACAGTAAAGATAGAAAAGGTGGCAAGCATGGTGCCAGGTCAAGTACAACAGTTCATAGAACGTCTAATTAAGGCTCGAGCAGTTTTGCAGTGGTTAAATGTTAAAATAATCAAGTACAAATCACGAGCAGTAGAAGTGAAAGAAATCATTATATCCCCTATGGACTAGCAAAGGTTCCCATATGCCAACACATGCGAGGAACTCTTCGTCAAATGGTCGAAGTATGAGAAAAGTCACCCACTTCAATAAAACTATTTGATGATTTTCAGAAGATGGAGAGATGAAAGCACCATGTAGTGATATTTTGTTTTACTTAGCTTGCACTTGTAATAGCTCTTTTTAGTAAATGATTCATTATAAATAAGAGGATTGACCTTTTAGAAAGGGTCGATGGTTTGGGAAAAGAACCTCATTTTTGGAATTGTAAAGAACTATTTCTAAACTACCTTAATTGAGAAGTCTTGTTTAGGACTAGAGAAAAACTTCTATTTTTCATCAAAGGCGTTGTATGATTGTATTTGAGGAATAACTTCCAACTTTACTTCATTAATGGATGCTGTAACGAGTAATATTTTCTGAATCTATTGATAAGTTAGTTGTTTCAATATTTTTTTGGAGTTGTTGTCTATAATGATGAAAGAAAATCACTGTTACAATGTGTGATTAATGCTAGAGTTGAGGAAACTATTTTTCTTGCCATCATTTTATTGCATGTATTTTTTCTTATGACAATTTTATCTCAGTCAATAATTGAAATACCAATAAGTTAATGTATTAGTACTAGGCTTGTCACAGATGTGAATATATTTGTTTGCATGCTTGAGCACAAGGGTTATCCCAAGCTTAGCCTTCTTCAGTTTTTAATAACCCCCATTTTACCAGTTGGTTTATACCATCACACATATTTTATCAGACCCATATAATAAAAGAAAAGACAAAAAAGTGAACGTTTAAACTAAAGGAGGAACTCTCATAAGAAGATATCTTGTTAATAATTACATAAATCCCATCGATAAATTGGTCGAATCAAAAGATCTGCAGAACCATTCCACCTTCAAATGTTGTAGAGTATAATTGGGTCTCTGTGGCAGGTTTGGTTCCTACTGTTGAGTTAAAGGGATTTAGGACCCCTCAATAGAATTGGTGCTAGAAGGAGGGCCTCTGGATGAATGGCTAAAAAAATTTATGATATAATGTTCAGCATAGCTTACAGATTCAAAACAACCCACATGCATGGCTAGTCATTCTCAAGACAACCCACATACACTGAGTACTCCTGAAATGAGTAACTCACCCCAGTAAGAGGAAGAAAATATATTCCCCTAACTAACTTATTATCTTCCTCATGAGGCCTTGAACCGGTTCAGAAGAATCACAAGAGATTACGTCCGACAAATTCAATCATTACCCTTAGATATGTTACTTCCTCATAGAAAACAAGTAAGAAGACCAGTGGTTGACACTCGCAACCAGGTTTTTGTTCACACAGTAGAAGACCTGATAGATTTCTTCCTCACTGAGATCGAACATCCCCTTAATATGATCCCTGAAACACCACCTGGTAACTTCTCTGAGCTCAATGATTTTGAATCTGACGAGGAAGGGTTTAACTCGGATCACTCAGATACAGAGTCATATGACATCAGATTTAGAGTCATATGACATGGAGGATAAAAATGCTCATAATGAAGAAAGGGGAAACACACCACAAAATAATCAACCATGGTTGGCCAGAGATGCATTGGGAATCCCCAAACAAGTACATAACCTCCCTCGACTTACATAAAAATTACTCCCCAAGTTTGACCCTAAAACATCTGGATTGCATGAAAATCATATTAAAAAGTTCATACTAGCTATTAGACTGGTGAATGTTCAACATGAAGACTTAGTATGTAGGATTTTCCCCTTTAGCTTTGAGAATTCAGCCTCCATGTGGTATTTTAACTTGTCTATAGGGTCCATAACTAGTTGGACAAAGTTTCAAAAAGATTTTTTAGACAAATTTGCAGAAGAAACCACTACAGGAGCTTTAATGGCTGAACTGTTCGCCGCCACCATCAATTCAAAAGAAAAGGTTAAATAATTCAATCAATGATTTACCACTATCTTGAACAAATTTCAACCCGAAGCTAAACCCACTTAGAAGTTGCAAATTGAGGTATATGCTAATTCTCTCTCTGCTTCTATTTCCATGTTTGTAAAAAGGGATTCCAAGCATACCCTAGCTGAACATTTTGAGGAAGCCAAAACAATATAATTCCAAATGAAGGGATGTAAGGAGGGCCAGGTATCACTAGTTAAGAAGGAATCTCAACCTCCACCCAAGAGAGGACTCTTGTTGACCAGACCCCCAGGAAAACAAACAGAACAAGGTCCCAAAAATGGAAGTGGGGAGGAGACATAGAATACCTACAACGGATGATAAAGAAATTGTAAAATGAAATCGTAGACATGAAAACAAGCGCAGGAGAAGGAAACCAAGGCCAAAGGCCTTATAAACCGTTTTTTAATAGAAACCCCTTGTTCAAAGAAATTGAACCTCCCCCAACCAACTTAAACGTCGACCTGGGAAATGTATCATCTGACTCTTTCTGTACATATCATCAAGAGAAACATTTTGAAAGAGACTGTTCAGAATGGGTGCATGCCATGAATCTAATGTCCAATCGGTTCCTAGACAAAGTTTCTCTTACTGAAAAATCAAGTGAATCAACGGAAAATATCGTTGATCAAGAGGAATTTGACCCACTGGAAGAAACAACCATGATGTTGTGGGATCTTGACTTGCCAATGCCTTCTGATGATATATTTGAGGCTCAAGAACCACCTATTGAGGTTTTGGCTGTGCAAACACAAAGTAGAGGTCAGCCAGTCTCAAATGACCTTACCATTGTCCAAACTTTGAAAGGAAAAAAAAATCCGATCACCCGAAAGCACCTTTTGTCTCCCAAATAAATCCTATAAACATCCATACACGAGAATCACCCAAGCTAGACTACAACATAGTAGAATATTTAAAAATATTGAAGGAAAATGTATCAATCATGGATATGTGTAGAATTCCCCAGCAAAAGGACTTTTTGTTAAAATCCCTAAAGAAAGTAGAAACCCTAATAACAAGCACTAACCAAGAGGAGGTTCCCTCTCCCACAGACCAAAAAAATAAACTAAATGTGAATGCTTTCTCTATAGATAAAAAAGGAAAGCCTTTTGTCCCACCATTCCTTTTAACATTTGAAGTCTTCAACAAAAACCTCCATAATTGTTTAGTTGACTCAGGGGCATCCTCAAGGGCATCCTCTAACGTTATGTCATTATCTATCTGCAAGAAATTAAATGTAGTCCCACTCAAAAGTGATAATCACATCATACAAATGGACAAGAATCATGCAAAATTTATTGGGGAACCCAAGGACGTCATGATCAGAATGGCTACACACTTGAAATTTTTTCAAGCGATTAACATCATTGTAGTGGATATACCAGAAGATTATGGACTGATACTTAGTCGAGATTGGTCCGAGAATTTGAATGTATACTTTAGCACGGACTGGGCTCACCTCTAGTTGCCATTGAAGGGACATCCGAACATTATTAGGATTGATAGGGAAAGGTATCTCAAACATACGGTCACTGATTTAGAAGCCTTCAACGAACCCTCGTTGACAGATATCCCCGTGCTAGGAAACTATTCTTGTGATTCTAATTTCTCCAATTTCTCCCCTCTCTCATCTCTTGTACCTCTTACTCAAAACTTTGAAATGGATTTTCACGTAAATTAACCGATAGTGGCGGAAGAAACCCTCTTATGTCAAGAACCTTTGTTGGAAACCACAAACAAAATAGGTGAAGAGGAGGAAGCTAGTAGGCAGGGAGAAGCTGATGATTTTTCACTCACAAGTTTGGACCTTTTACTTTGATGGGTCTAAATCGCAAGAAGGGTTGGGAGTGGGATGTATTATCATTGACCCAAAGGGGAAATGAAATTTCCTATTTTGCAGACTAGAATTTGATTGCACTAATAACACTGCCAAGTATGAAGCTTTAATGAAAGGACTAAAGAAATCCATAGAATTAAACGTTAAAGAACTAAAAGTTTTTGGGGGCTATGAAATCATCGTTAGACAAGTAAAGAATACTATATGTTGCAACTCTCCCCACCTGAGGAATTATCAATAGGAAGTGCATAGGCTAATAGAACATTTTTAGGCCTTCAATATTACAGGGATACCCATAACAAAGAATACTCTTGTTGATTCCCTAGTCACTGCTTCTTTAAGGCTATCCCCTTTAGAAGACTACAAAGCCTCCAGGTTCACTGTGGAACTACTCTACAAACCATCAGTGCCCAACAATATTTCTAACTGGAAGGTCTTTGTAGGAGATGAACAGATTATAGACTTCCTAACCAATCAGAAAAATTTTAAAGACCTAGCTATTGATGTTGAAGTATTCTAGGAGAAACTAGTGGAAATCGATCCCCATAAACAAAGAGGTGAAACATATCACTCTAGTAACAAACCAAAGTTTCACAGGATACTGAAATGGGTAGCCAATTTGGAGAACCTCTTTGACTTAAGGGAAAGATTTAAAGGGTCAAAAAACACAAAGACAGGGAGCTCATGTTCCATGTACGATACTATAAACCTAGGAACCCTGAAAAACCCTAAAAATATAAATCTAGGAAAGACAGTGTCTAAAGAAGAAAGGAAAGCCTATCTCAAACTTTTTAGAGAATATCAAGATGTTTTTCTATGGTCCTATCGAGATCTGAAAAATTATGACACTCGCATTATCCAACACAGAATCCCATTAAAATATGGAGTAAATCCCTTCCAACAAAAGCTCTGGAAGTACCACCGATATCTGGAACCCCTCATGTGTCAGGAGTTAAATAAATTACTAGATGCTAAAATTATCTTTCAGGTTAGACACTCTTCCTGGGTAGCAAATTAGGTTCCTGTCAGGAAAAAGTTTAGGGAAATTATCTTGTGTGTGGATTTCAGAAACCTTAACAGAGCATCAGAAAAGGATAACTACCTAGTCCCACCAATGGAACAACTCTTGTAAACCATGTCTGGTTCTGAAATTTTTTCCTTGTTAGACAGGTTTTCAAGGTACAACCAGGTTCTAGTTTCAAAGGAAGACCGATTGAAAACTACCTTACGAACCAAGTGGGCAACCTTTGCTTATAAACACATGCCCTTTGGGTTAATTAATGCAGGGGAAACCTTCTAGAGGGCCATGGATGTATCTTTTCAGGGATTGATCAACAAGTGTGTAGTAGTATATTTGGATGACATGACTGTGTATTCAAAGAACCTAGAATATCACATCCAACATCTAACCCATATTTTATAAAGGTGTAGAAAATATGGTATATATTTAAACCCTAAGAAGATTATCTTTGGTGTCAAGGAAGGGAAATTACTAGGTCATATTATATCTAAAGCAAGAATTTGCATAGACCCAGAATAGATTAAGGAAATAGATCAGGTTCCCTTACCCCACAACAAAAAGGCTATGCAATCCTTCTTTGGGAAAATCAATTTTGTGAGGAATTTCACCCCTGATTTTGTTGAAACTATCAAACCCTTACAAAAAATGATCCACAAGGATGTTGCATTTAAGTGGGATTACCAACGAAAAAATTCTTTCAACAATATTAAGATTGCAATGTCTCAAGCACCAATGTTGTGAAGTTCCAACTTTAGAAAATATTTTTTCCTCTATACTTTTTCCTCCGACCAATCTTTAGATGCAGTATTGAATCAGAAGGATAATGACAACAATGAGGCCCCGGTCTCATTTATGAGCACTAATCGCCAAGGGGACGAATCGAATTACCCTACTATAGACAAATAAACTTATGTGGTATACAAAGCAGTAAAACATTTCAGATATTACATCGTAAAAAATCACACCAAAGTCATTGTACCTCATACCACAATCCAATCCCTATTCATGCAACAAGATATGGGGGAAATAAGAGGAAATTGGATGGCAGTTGTTCAATAGTTTGATATAGATACAAAACTTGCCAAATTGGTTAAGGGACAGGGATTGTGTAAACTGGCCATTGAATCCTAAGACCAAGTAAATGAAGACTATAGATGGGAGAATGAATTGGCGTTATGGTGTAGTGAAGCTTTATATGTTCCCCCAGGGAAGGAGTCTTGGTATGGAAAACCAATTTATCTCCTACATCATGGGACTTTCCCATAAAAACTAAACCCTAAGGAAAGGAGAGCTCTCAGACGGAAATCAACACAATATCGCCTCATAAATTCCATGCTTTTCTGCGTAAATTATGATGGGGTACTTTTGATATGTCTCGAACGTGAAGACACAGACAAGGTTCTAAAGAAGCTCCATGATGGTCCTGTGGGTGGACACTTTGTAGGGAATACCACTGCTCACATGATATTGAGATCTGACTATTATTGGCCTACTTTGTTTAGGTACGCTCATACATATTTTAGAAACTGTAAAAATTTACAAATAAGCGCGGGGAGGGAAACAAGAGCACTTGTCCCACTCCAACCAGTGGCCATATCCAGACCATTCGAGAAATGGGGGTTATATTTCATAGGGGATATTACTCTGAATTCTTCAAAACAACATAGATACATACTGACCACTACGGACTATTTCACGAAATGGGTAGAGGTCATCCCTCTGACTCATGTAAATGAGAAGGTAGTAATCCAATTCATAGAACAACAACTGATCACAAGGTTCAGTATGCCTTCCATTCTCATTTTTTATAATTCCAATTACTTTTCTTCCACCCTACTAATATATTTTTCTCTAGACAAAGGGATCATAATAAGATACTCTGCAAACTACTATCCTCAAGGGAATGGAGTGGCATAATCAACCAATTATAACCTAGTGAGGATCTTGAAGAAAATAGTTGCAGAAAACTAGAGGATTTGGCATAGTTCGCTTCATAATGCCTTATGGCATGATAAAGTAACACCCAAGGAAGCTATAGAGAAATCCCCATACTTTATGGTATACAAACAAGAATCCATTCTCCCGAAGGGGCTATATCTTCCATCTCTTCAACTTTCTCAAGGATCTAGAGGACAACCCTCATTGGTTATTCAATAGAGAATTGATACCTTCCTCATGCTGGAAGAAGAAAGGGAGAAAGAAAAATCAAAGTTTCTCACTCATCAACAAATAGTTAAAAGGTGGTTTGACAAGCATAAGGCCAGAGAGAATAATTTTGAAGTAGGAGACTTAGCACTGAAATGGGATAGAGCAAATGAACTGAAGGGAAAACACTTGAAGTTTCAGAATCTGTGGCTCGGACCTTTTCAGGTATCTGAGAAACTTCGGGCAGGCACATATTGGTTGAAAAATCTAAGTGGGGAAATCGACGCCCTCCCGGTGAATGGCCAATCCCTAAAACAATACTTCTGTTAAAAAATAAAAAATGTGTGTGTTTTCATGTTATTCTATTTTGTAGGTGTTAGGTAGGATGATTGCAAAGTCCTTTATTTATGTTTTTATTTTTTGTGGTAATTTTGTGCATTAAATTTTTTTTTCACAAGGAATTTGGTTGACGTTAATCAATACGGTGTAGCAAATTCTATTCCTGACTCACGCTTACATGAAACACAAGAAACGATGGGTAAATTGCATTTTTCTTAAAAGGGTTTTGTATCTAACCTTTGCGAATAAACAACCTTGGCAAGTGATGAAGTGTTTGCCTAGTGTTCTGGTAAAACCTAAAGGGAAATATGGAAAGTTGGAAAGGACCGCATGTATCTCAAGATAGAGATAGGAAGAATTTCACCTCAACCATCTCATCTTGTAGATAACAGACGTCCTCCTCTCCCACTCGCTCAGGGAATCTCTGCCAAAATAAATCATTTATATCAAATGAGTGCAAAGTAGGAGAGGGTATGTAGATAAATATGTCGGGGATATGGACGCTCACTGGGAGTAGAGAAAGGTTTGTGACATCGGGGTGAATCTGTAGGGCTATGGACGCTTGCTGGCAGCGGAGCGACACTGCAACAAATGAACGATGATAACTACAAGGCTTGGTGAAAGTGAATACTTTACTCGGCTCTTGTCAAAAGGGGGCATGGGTCATGGTCAAAAGGAACGAAGGTGGAATAAAGGTGGAAACTCCATAGGCGGGCCTGGATTCACGAATCGGGGGAATTGAAAAAGAAAGGATAGGAGAGACTCTGATAAAAGAAAAACAAGGTTTGGTTCCTAACCAGTTTTTGCATAAGCTTAGCCTGGGGAAGGAACAGAGATTTTTCTTTCACCTAGTAAATCACCATTTGTTGAGTGCTCAACGCACCCTAAAAGCCTTATGAAATTCTATAACTTTCTGGGTACCACTTGTTTTCTTTACTGTCTAAATTGAGTTCACTTTGGGGGATGGTTTATTTTGTTTTGTTTTCATGACTCTTGCCAATCAAGTCGGGTTTGTTTGAGATTGTTCAATGAAACCTTATGTCTAAAAGAACGTGACATCCTAAATAATAATATGCAACTAACATCATGACTAACGTGCTTGTGTTTGGTGTCGACAAAATTCAAGCAGGTAAAGTGGCCACACAGTTACACTAATCATCGATTGTCGATGCACCATCAACATTGGTAGAATGCAGAGTTGGCTTACATGAGTTACTCACTGCATATTTGATCTCGATCAGCGTCGTCAAAGTACGGGAGGGATAGACACTAACAAAATCCATAAAGAAACCACTGATAGATGATGACCGATGCGCTTGATTGGGGTCGGGAAAATCTAGAAGGGTTAAAAAAAACTATTTTTTCTACAATAAACATATCATAAATCCCTGATATGATTTCCGCATCGGGAAATTTTTGGGAGAGTCAATCCAAGAGCACTCGGGTAGGTTTATCTTTGATCACCGATCCTTATTACCTTTCGACGTCGTCAAGATAGGATTGGGTTTTAAAATTTTTATCTAAAGAAAAGTCTCGATTCTGAATAATACGGGTAAACGAAGACATTGGTCTCGAGCTCTATGTGTCTTTGTCATATAGGGGTGTCGTACGACCTAGTTTCATCTTGAGTCATCTTAAGGATTCATGTGTTCTAGTCACACCTCCAAGTCAGTATTTCCATGTCATGTATGTGCGGAAAGATCATTTGGCATCGAAGCTTTTGCAAGGAGATATCAACAAAAGTATTCAAAGAGGAACCCCAACCCCCAACTCACCAACTGGACTAGCGAAGTGATGGGATGTTTTCGTCATGAGATGCAATCGGATTATAGAATTTAATAAACTAGTTAATTCTTCACCCAACATATGTTGCTACCCCGTGCGTCGATTGAAAAACAACAATCTGAAATCACCCATAGGCCACATTACAACCCATGCCTGCACCGTCAACCTACAACTGAATTTAATTTTAAACATCTTTGAAGATATGGCGACATATTTAATAGAACTACACTCATAATACAAATTGAATGGATGATGCGACAAGCTAAGTTCATCCCTGTTAAATCTCTAGAATGGTTTTGAACGAATTTCATTCTGCACACAAGTTTGAATTCCAAAGAATCTGAAGAAGCAAAGCAAGTGTCTCCATTCTATGCTAATTTTCAGATTTTCAAGACCAGGTTAAACAAGTAGCAGAGGTATGTCTTCAAGTTTGTCAATTCAATAGTCGTGATTTTTTAATATATACATATGATTTCTTACACAGTCTCAAATTTATTTTCTAATTTGCATGAAAATCCCCTCAAAGAAAGCCAACCACCAGACGCTCGCCGAGAGCACCGAAGATAAAGAAAGCAGAAATAGGTGAAGGTTCTTCTCCTGGTACTGCGATACAATTGGAGTATGCTCCCAGGATGGAGCCTATTATCAAAGCCCAAACTAAGAAGTCATTTTTCCAACCTATGGTATTCAGTGATACAGAAGTAAGCATCGGATCCAAAGTAATTCCCCCACAGTGGGGAGACCTATTCAACAGAATCAATCGAGTGAAGTACCCAGACTATATCCTACAAAACAACCCAAATGTAAGGGCGCTCGATGACTAGGTGTTCCCAAATATCTGACGATCATATTTGAACATGGTAGCCAGTAGAACCCCAGTTTTCCCATGTATAGAGGTTTTGAAGTGGTTAATCGACCACACAAATGCGCAGGAATGCTTAATAAATGATGAGAATGGAGGGTGTGTCAGATTTTTCCTCCCGACATAAGTCGAGAAGTATTATAAGATTAGAGACCTAGAGGAGAGGCTAAACACAAAATTCATGGTGAAGTTCTATAAATTCCATGACACCAGCCGATTGATGGCCTCATGGTGGAAGGAGGGAAAAAAGTTTACAAACCGGAGCAATGGTTGGTAATGGGACAGTCAACCTGAGGGAGTCATACATCTACTTGATGGCTCTCATCTGTTGACTTTATGGAGAGAGGGACTGCTCCAAGTTTTCAGAAGCATGTATTCCCTTGGCATACACAGTAGCGATCTCAGGAAGAAGCATCAACTAGGGAGAGATAATATCGAATCAATTGAGCATCTATGTACAACAGGCTCAAACGCTGAAAGAAGGGGAAGCACCCACTTTCCACATGGCCTCGTACCTCCTCGATGTGATCTGTGCGAGAAATGTCTTCGTGGACATGAATTTAAGCTACCATGTTACGGAGCTTCCTATTCACATTTATTTCAACATACTTTGGGAGAACATGTACAAAAAATCCTACGCACTCAGTTGTGATGCATTCATCACCCGTATTCATTTTATTGTATTCAAAAAAGAATTCCCAAGACTATCCACAACATCCAAGAAAATCGTAGCGAAGGTAGGCCACTGGTATTTAGATGAACATACAACCTACATCAGGGTGTTTGGGGCCACCAGAGAATGGCATCTACTCTTGGCTCACATCCCAAACTATCTCGTTGTGGGATAAATCTGCTACCGGACTATCTTGCAGGGCTATAACACCATGCTAGTCAAGGACACGAAGCAAGATTTCATACCCTACGGTTTCCATGTGAGGTTTTATTTGGTAAAGGACACTTCTCAATACAAACAAGAAGGGTTGAGCCAACTTTAATTTAGGTTCGCAACATGTCGATTCCACAAACACAACCCTAAAGGCCTGGTTCCCCAACATGTCGCTCAGGTATCCTTCTGTTGGCCATACAAGCATGACAAATTTGAGGATGAAATTTTCACAGAATGCACTCAGGACTGGGAGGAGGTAGTATAGAGAATGGCCAACTCAAACATGAGAAGGTTCAAGTATATGAGCATGGACGAATAGGTGGAAATAATAGAGAAGTCAACTCAAGAGGCCCTCAGAGTTAGGGAAGAGATCAGAGTGACATAGACTACGGAGGCCCAAAGAATAGGATTTCTCTTGCTAAAAGGGGCACGGAGAATCATTGATCAGTTGCAAAATGACCCTGATCTTGTGGAGATTTCAAGGATTCCTGATGACGACCTAATTGAAATAAGAGGAGAGCCAAGTGGCTTAGATCCAATAAAACTAGAAGAAATCACCATGCTAGAAAACCATGAAGTTCCACAAACACAGATCATATCACCGGGGGAAATTTCAACCCAGCTTGAGATAGCATGGACACTAGAAAGGAAAACTGTACCAAAACCCTTGTTTGACTTAATAACTATCTATGATGATGAAGAGGATTCAGATTTTTCTCTAGTGACCCCGGTACAGATTACAGAGGAAAAGGAAACCAAGA
This sequence comes from Picea sitchensis, assembly GCA_010110895.2. NCBI lineage: Eukaryota > Viridiplantae > Streptophyta > Pinopsida > Pinales > Pinaceae > Picea > Picea sitchensis. The sequence goes on from SNQJ01S0025523.1 coordinate 63,627, forward strand.
AACCATCTACCCCAGGTCCCGATGCTTCAATTCAAAACCTTCTGCAGAGCGACCATGAGTTCGAAAGTGTCTTAGGACATGGAGCTACTTGTCTTACTAGTAACCCCAATAGATAGCTCGATGGATGAGCTAGGGTCGGGTGGCCAGAAAGAGGAAATCCCATAGCAAGAAATCGACACTCCAACAACTGATTACCAAGTAAGTATCGAACCTAACCTTGGTTCTTCATTTTTTGTCGATACCTCACCTGTCGATGAGAAACAAATGGAGGCTGAGCCATTGGGACATATGGAAGAAGTTCAGGAACCCATCCTTGAACAGGTACACACATCTGGGAGCATAGGAAATACTCTAACCTGGGGAGAACAACAAATCCCTGAACCTGTTTATGAGGTCACCGACATACAAGAGATCACCTAGGACCAAAAGAGAAAATCCATCATGAAGAGAACCACTAATAACTTAGAAGATGAGGTTTACGTTGGATAGTTCAATTCTCATCACCACAGAGGAGAAGATGCTCAGCACAGAACATGCCAAGACGTCCAAGTTTATTGATGCAAGGATCGCTATCATAAATTCCACATTGGATAGATCAATAAGAGATGAGAAGGAGATGGTTGCTGCACTTAAGGATCTAGAGCATCTGTGCCATTTGGAAAAATACCATCAAGACTCCACACAAGCCATGGTGTTTTTGAGAAGTGAGTTTCAATATGCCTATGCCAAATTCATGAATTAATGACACCTTTTTATTGTAGGTATAGCCAATTTCCAAGAAGACACCCTTATGGCACTAGCGACCTGCAAGTATGTGGAAAGGTGGTATGAGAAGGCTCACCAAGTAGTAGAAAGGATCAATTACATCCGTGCGTTTCAAAAGGGATGAGATGTCGAAGATCACAACATTCGGGTGTTGAGGCACAACAACATAGATCGAATCAAGAAAGTGGCCAAATACTGGGTAAAAATGGCCCAGGAACCTCAGTGGGAGATTCAGGAGAAATGGGTCGATTGCAAAAAAAGATGGGAAAATATTAATCGGGAGATGAAATACATCAACCTCCTAGAATTCGGCTCCCCCGAGGAATTTGTTGACCTACATGACATAGTCAAGCAACATGTAGAGGCATGGACAACAGAGATAGAAAAGGTGGCGAGCATGGAGCCAGGTCAAGTACAATAGTTCATGGAAATTATGAATAAGGCCCGAGCAGTTTTGCAGTGATTAAATGTTAAAATAATCAAGTACAGAGCATAGACAGTAGACGTGAAAGAAATCATTTCAGCCCCGATGGACCAACACAAGTTCTCATATGCCAACACATGCGAGGAACTCTTCGTCAAATGGTAGGAGTATGAGAAAAGTCACCCACTTCAGTAAAACTATTTGATGATTCTTAGAAGATAGAGAGATGAAAGTGCCACATGGAGATATTTTTTTTTACTTAGCTTGCACTCGTAATAACTATTTTTAGTTAATGATTCATTATAAATAAGAGGATTGACCTTTTAGCAAGGGTTGATGGTTTGGGCAAAGACCCTCATTTTTGGAATTATAAAGAACTATTTCCGAACTACCTTAATTGAGAAGTCTTGTTTAGGACTGGATACAAACTTCTATTTTTCATCGAAGGCATTGTATGATTGGATTTGAGGAGGAATTACTTCCAACTTTACTTCATTAATGGATGTTGTAACGAGTAAGAGTTTCTGAATCTATTGATAAGTTAGTTGTTTCAATATTGTTTTTGGAGTTCTTGTCTCTAATGATGAAAGAGAATCATTGTGTTAATGTGTGATTAATTCTAGAGCTGAGGAAACTATTTTTCTTTCCATCATTTTATTGCATGTATGTTTTCTTACAACAACTGTATCTCAGTCAATAATTGAAATACCAACAATTTAATGTATTAGTACTAGGCTTGTCACAGGTGTGAATATATTTGTATGCATGATTGAGCACAAGGGTTATCCCAAGCTCATCCTTCTTCAGTATTTAAGAAACCCCCTTTAACCAGCTAGTTTATACTAGCACACATATTTTATCGGACCCATCTAATAAAATAAAAGACAAAAAAAGAGAACGTTTAAACTAAAGGAGGAACTCTCATAAGAAGATATCATGTCAATCACTACGTAAATCCCATCGATAAATTGTCCAGATCGAAAGATATGGAGAACCATTCCACCATCAAACGTTGCATAGTCAAAATAGACCTCTGTGGCGGGTTTGTTTCATGTTGTTGAGTTAAAGAGATTTAGGACCCCTCAACAGGTACAAACCTCCAACTAGAAACAATGCCAAGTAATAACTCATCAAAGGTACTATACTTCTTGCCTTACTCTGAGCATGAGAAGTTAATGAAGACCATCAATATTAGAAGTGATCCCGATGGTCTACTTGAATGACCATAGGTATGTAAAAGGAATAATTGAACAAATATTTCAAATTTATGAATTATTTAAATTTTTTCTTCATTTTATGGTTGTTATGGTATTCTTGTATTTCCATGCCTTGCCTTGCCTTGTCATTCCATGCCTTTCCATGCCTTGCATTTTCTTTCCTTGCCATGTCATTCCTTTCCTTTCCATGCCATGTTATTCCATGCCTTCCCTTTCCATTTCATTCCTTTCCTTTCCATGTTATGCCTTGCCTTGCCTTTCCTTCACTTGTCATGCCATGCCATGTCACACCTATTCTCGCCTTGCATTTACTTCACTTTCCATGTCATGCCTTGCATTTCCATGACATTCCATGCCATTCCTTGCATAGCCTTCACTTTCCATGCAATTCCTTTCCTTTCCATGACATGCCTTTCCTTTCCATTGCATGCCTTTCCATGCCATGTCATGCCATTCCTTGTCATGTCTTGATTTGTCATTTCATGCCTTTCCATTCCATTTCATACCTTTCAATTCCATGCATTTCCTTGCCATGCCATGCCATGCCTTTCCTTGCCATGCCATGCCATACCTTTCCCATCCATGCCATGCCTTTCCATGCTATGCCATTCCATGCCACTCCTTTCCTTTCCTTCACTTCCCATGCCATGCCTTACCATGCCCTTCCTTTCCATTCCATGCCTTGTATTTCCATTACATTCCATGCCTTCACTTTCCATGTCATACCTTTCCATGCCATGCCATACCTTACCTTTCATTGCATTTCCTTCACTTGTCATGCCATGCCTTGCCTTTTCTCCACTTTCCATGCCATGCCATGCCATTCCTTGCCTTCACTTTCCATGCCATGTCATGCTATGTATTTCCTTTCCATGCCATGTCATGTCATGCATTTCATTGCCTTCACTTACCATGGCATTCCTTTCCATGCCATGCCTTCCCTTGGATTCAATTTCCATGCCATGCCTTTCATTTCCATGCCATGCCTTACCTTGCCTTCACTTTCCATGCCATGCCATGTCTTACCTTGCCTTGCATTTCCTTCACTTTCCATGTCATGCCTTACCTTTATTTCATCTACCATGCCTTGTCTTTCCTTAACTTTCCATTCCATGCCTTGCATTTCCTTCACATGCCATGCCATACCTTGCCTTTCCATGCCATGCCTTGCCTTGACATGCCATGCCATGGATTGCCTTTTCGTGTCATTCCATGCCATGCCTTTCCATGCCTTGCTTCCTTTCCATGTCATGAAATGCCATGCTTTGCATTTCCTTTTCTTTCCATGCCATTCCTTGCATTTCCTTTCCTTTCCATGCCATTTCTTGCATTTCCTTTCCTTTCCATGCCACTCCATGCCTTTCCTTTCCTTATCATGCCTTTCCTTGCCTTTCCTTTCCAAGCCATGACTTTACTTGCCACGCCTTACCATGCCTTGCATTATGATGCCATGCCTTTCCTTGCCAAGACATTCCATGCTATTCCTTACCATGCCTTTCCTAGACATGTCATGCCTTTCCTTTCCATGCCTCGCCTTGTCATGAAATGCCTTTCCTTTCCTTTCCATGCCATTCCATGTCATTCATTTCTTTGTCATGCCTTGCATTTCCATGCCATGCCATTCCATTCCATGCCTTTCCATGACATCCCTTGCGATGCCATGCCTTGCCATGCCATTCCATGCCTTTCCATGCCATGCCATGTCATGCATTTCCTTGCCTTTCCATGTCATTCCATGCCTTGACATGCCATGCCTTTCCTTTCCATGTCATGATTTTCCTTGACATGCCATGTCTTTTCTTTCCATACCATGTTTTTCCTTTCCATAACATTCCTTTCCTTTACATATGTCATGTCATTCCATGCCATGCCTTGCCTTTCCATGCCATGTCTTTCCTTGCCATGCCTCGCCTTTCCATTCCATGCCTTTCCTTGCCTTTCCTTGCCTTTCCATGCCTTTCCTTACCTTTCCTTTCCATGATATGCCATTCATTGTCATACCTTTCCTTTCCATGCCATGACATGCCTTGACATGTCTAGACTAACAAGGCGTTAAATTATTAAACATATGTAATAATCACTGAGAAAAACCTTAGTGCGGGATATCCTCCAACAAATGGTTTTTCAGTCAACAAAATGACAATAGAGGGGCCTGAATAGCTGAAAAATAGTGCTACAAACTGAATGCAAATAAAGGTTCATCCATCCGAGTCTCAATTTGGTTTCTATCATGATTTGCAACTCACCTCCTCAATCCATTAAGGGACGTGTCACCAATTTGGTCTAGGGGCATAAAATCCAAAACGAGCAACATAGCAAAGTTCCATAAGCTTTCGCAAGTCTGTTTGGCCAAGGCCCACATGACCACACTACCCACATTCACTTGACATAGTGTTCTTGAAAATCAACCTCTTGTTCAGAAATTGCACTATGCCTCAGTGAGAAAAACTCTAGTGTTACAGAAAGGTTCCCCTATGGACGGGTGAACTTTCCCTTGGAGTACAGACCCCTCTACCAAGATAGAAAACTACCTTTGGACACTACCATTCCTATATATTCATTTTATCCATCAAAAAATAGAGAAGGAGAGGAAGTGTGATGTACCTCTCTTTATACGTTTGTCCAAGCCACTCCAATCTCTGAGTTCCAAACAATACCTACAATGGACAACAAGACACAAATGACTATCCCCTACTCTAATGGATTAGACAAAAAAAATCAATCTATGAAGATTAAGACAAGCATAGACAAGTACATGTAAACACATACTATAAGTAAATAGGCCAAGTATATTTATTAGAAGTTCAAAATGACACTTACAATCTTCAGATGATGTTGCAACAACCTCTCCAGGGTCTCCTCATCCAACCCTTTCTCAAAATATCCACAATCAAAATAAAAATGATTTGTTGATTTTTTCTCTCTGTCTCTTCCAGAATCAAAGGTTTGATACCTAAAAGATTATCTCTTTCACTGTGTAAATCCTTCATTATATAGGATTTGGAGGCTTAACCACCATGGATAATATCACTCACTAGATCCACTAAAATGGGATCTCTAAGATTTTTAGGGAGAAAATATCTCTCAAGTATTTTAGGGAGAAAATATCTCTCAAGGATTGTGAGGAAATGTCTCTCAAGATACACCAAATTAGGATTTTGGTTTGAGAAAATATCTCAACCATACATGAGATTATCAACCTCTCCTTGATATTAGGAAACTAAATGTGAGGTGGATTCTCACACTAAATTAATTTCATTTTTATGAATATTAATAAATAATTCACTTGCATATGGTATTTTGACCTTCATATAATATATTTTTTCTCCTCGTGGACTAGAGATTGCGACAAATGTTCTTTCATGGTGTCAAGGTGTATTCAACACTTAGCAAGGTGCATATGATACTTGTGACACCTAGGGTAAGGTACTTAAGTGTGGAATTTTTATGTGTAACAGTATGCCCCCTGAAGTGTGAGGTCAAAAGAGAAAATGATGGCCGAAACACTTTACAAATTCTTCGATTCAAGGGTGTGGAGTTGAAGAACCTGGTAGAAGATGAAAACAATCATCAAACAATATTAATATATGTTCCATTTTCGAGGCAGGCATACCTATTCTCAGAATACAATGTGTTCAAAGCACGACTGTCGACCAATACACTGTGGATCCATGAAAAATACTGACTAAGGATATGGCCACCAGAGATACAATGTGGATCCATACCTCCATGACATGAAATGATCACAATGACGAAAAATACATAGTGGAGCTATGATATGACAAAACATAGCCACAGACCAATACAATGTGGATCTATTTGACAGTATATATATCAACATGCTCAAATGATATCCTTCGCAACCTAGGAAAAGAAAATAATAGAGTGAACACTCAACCCAAGTGTTGGATCATGTTTTCATTGATGCCAATGGTTTGATTATTTTGATGTCAAAGGATTTATATCAAGTGATTGAGTGATTGATTGATAAGATTGATTGATTGATGATTGTTGAATAATGCAATATGTATTGTCCTTGATAAGAATGCATAGATGAAGATGGATCAATGAGCTGTCATTGATACATGATGAAGATGGATCGATGTGGTTTCATTGGTATATGATGCATTGTTGGAAAAATGTATAGATGACTCATTATTGTCTTATCATGATTGATAAGGTGCACAAATGGATGAACTCCAAAGTGGTCCCATTATTGTAAAATCCCTCACGAGAAGACGCTTTCTGGATTGATTTATCCTAGAAGAATGGTTGGAGGACCCATGCTTGTATGTGTAATAATGAGATGAAGAACAATGAATTTGTTAGTGAAACTATCCTAGATGGATAGTGCTTGTCATGCCATTTATGGTGGTATGTGGAATGTCACATAACTCCTCACGGTTTGAGAGTTATGGCCTTACGAAGTTGAAGGACCCCCATATGAAGGCTTGAAGCCCACAAGGTCAAAGAAGTCAAAGTTCTTGAAAAGAAGAAATCATTATTTAAATAGTAAAGTCAAGTGACAAAGTCAAGGTGGATTATTTAAATAATAAAGAGAGGTGACAAAATCAAGAAGAAATATTTAAATGATAAAGTATTGGAGAACTTTCTATTTATGGAAAGTGGTTAACCCTAAAATAAGGAAAATAGGTTAAGTGACTTAGAAATGGGTTAAGTGACCTAGAAGATGAAAGTATAAATAATATAGCAATGGTCTCTTGAAATTCATCCTTTTTTTGGATCAATGGAGAGCTTCTTGGGAGATTATCTTTTGGATTATTGATGGAGATCTTCTTATGAGAGATTCTTGTGAGAGCATATTTGGTGTGAATCTTTTTTAGCATAATTGAAGATCTATTCTAAGAAAGAGAGAATGAGGAGGATATCATGAACGCATCAAAGTTTCGACAATGTCAAATATCTTAATAGAAAAAGTCTCGGAGCTTTAGAAACCCTAGTTTTTGAGGTGTATGCAGGTTGTAATGGGCCACAGCGTGTACATACGTGGGTTGTATGAGGACAGGGTGCGTACAGCAGATGGAATGATGAAGACTTGTGTTTGAGCTGGTGCCAAGATCTTAGATGATAAGGCAGGTTCCATATCTGCATTCTATGGGCTCATATCTGCCACTGAGACACTGGTATGGTTACAGTATTGTCTTGATGGATACTATTGTTTGATGTGTTGTGAATGCTTAGGATATTCTTGGTATGGCTTCTATGATGTGGTTCAGTTTGGTTGATTTGGTTGATGGAGTGAGAAGTACTCTTGTGATATAGTGATGACATGATTGCTATGGTATACTAGTTGTTTATACATGATTGAGATAGCATTCATATTGATTGAGTGTGGAGCATAAGTAGACTATTGGAAAGCTTGGATGTGTTTTGATTGGCTAGTGGTCAGATTGGACAGTCAGAGACAAAAGAGAATGATATATTGGTTGCAGAGGATCTGATCTTATCTTGAAGGATAAACCCTAGAATATTTCAGAAGGTAAACACAGTTTGTTGTATATACTGGTCGCGTACACACACAGAATGTAGTGAGCTCGGGTGTGTACACACGTGGGTTTCACTACTAACAGGTTGCATACATGTTGAAAAATTAATATTTGTTGAGGATTGTTGCCTCATCTCAGTTGATGCTAAGAATGTAAGTTGAGTCTTGCATATAGAGATGGTGCTCTTGTAGAGTTGTACTCTATTCAGTTGTTGCTGGAAAACCCCCGGATTGTTGTCCATAATAAAAAGAAAAATTGTACATACATCTTGTCTTATTTGTGTTCCTTGTGGTGATGACTTGTTGAAAATATATTGTTGATATATGTTGCTGATATATGTTCACATCTAACTAGTTATAAATGACAACAATGGGTAATGAGTAAAATGTTAATGCTAACTAATGAGTTTTGTGTAAGAGGAAAGTTTTGGGAAAAAGAGCCCCACACTCATTCACTCCCCCTCTAAGTGTGGTAGGTGTGTCCAAGATTTGGTATCAAAGAGGGCCTTCACTACAATCCTTAACAAGCTTGAAGGAGACCCATAGACATGCAAATGTATGATGAAGTTCCAATCCTTGATGAGGAAAACTATTCTACTTGGAGAATAGAGACGAGAATACATTTGAAGGAAATGGGAGAAACTACTTGGAAGGAAACCATTGGTGGATCAGTTTCATTAAAGAACAATTCAAAGTTTGCAGCTCAAAGGGAAGGAAATAAGAATGATGCATTGGTTCTCAATACCGTTATTAGTGGACTCTCAAGCACTATAAAAGAGAGCATGGGACAATGCACCTCCACCAAGGATCTATGGCTAAAGCTAGAGGAGACATATCAAAGCAAGAAGGAGAAGGAAGATATTGAAGATCAGTCCATCAAGATCATTAAAGGTAAAGAATCTCCAAAAACCCTTGATTGTATTATTTCTAAATGTGATCTTGAAAACATTTCAAGTGAAGATAAAGAATCAAGTGATGATAGCATAAAGGAATATATTGAATACATTTTAAATGAAGGAAAATAATTATGTGTTGATGTTGGCAAAAAGGAATATCATCAAGATATGTCAAATGAAGGTAAAGAACCCTCAAAAACCCTTGATTGCAATGATGATGATCAATTTTTCTCTACAAGTGAAGAAGAAGATCTAGAAACAGTTTGTGTAAAGTTTGATGGTAATTATCCCATGAAAAGAATAGAAGAAAATCTATCAAAACTTCAAATGAAGTTGAAGAGGGTTTATATAGATATAGAAGTGATCATTATTATATAGACTATAACTATATTTCGGATAACACTAATAAGTTTCTTAGGAGGATTATGAGGCACATCTTGAAGTTAAAGGAAATGATCAAGGAACAAGAAAAGAGCAATAAGACTCAAGTAGAAGAAAAGGAAGAAAATATCACAAGACTAAAGAATGGAAAAGAAGATATAAATGTAGATGATGAGATTAGTAAAAGTTTTGAAACCATTTTCCATCTCAAGACCAAAATTGAAGAAGCCAAAAGAATAGAGGAACTATTTAAGAATCAAATAAATGAAAAGGAAGAGTCATGTTGTAAGTTATAAGCTGAAATTGTTGACCTTAGAAACAAGGTAGAAAAGTCAAACAAATTCTTAAATAGCTCACGAATCTTAGACGAGATCTTGGAAATTCAAAGATCACCATTGTGATAAATCAGGTCTTGGATACAAAAGACAAGATACGCATGATGAAGCAAGCACCTCAAAGAATCATGAGGTAAGTCCATCAAAGAAGGAGACAATGTTGCAAAACAACCATCTACATAAGGCAAAGAAAATTTCAAAAGAATAAAGCAAGGAAGACATAAAGAAGATACTCTTGGGACACCAAAGCAAAGGTATGAAAGTATTTTCATGGGAATTGTTATTCATGTAATGGATATGGTCACAAAGATTTTGAATGTAGATCGTATGAAAGGAGATACAATGGAAGATTTCATAACACCATAAGGTGTTGGAGATGTGATCAAGTAGGACACATTGTTGTTCATTGTAACACCATGAGATGCTACAGTTGCAGTGGATTTGGCCACAAATCCCAGGATTGCTGGAACACAAGAAGAAATTCCATGATGAGGACTTCACACAGCATGGCTAGAAGAAGGAATGAAGTAAGGAAAGGAGACATATTTGAAATTATGGATGCTCAAAGCTCAAGTTCTGAAGAGCAGAGACACCTACATAAGTGGGTGAAGAAGACAGAGCATCCATAACAGAATGAAAGACTGAAGGGAAGCTCAAGTAAGTCATCTACTGAAGCACAAGTGGGTGACAGTGGTATTAGCCATGTACATACACATGCTAATCTTGTATAGGTCACGTACATACATGATATGTTGTGCAGCAGACTGCGTATATGTGGTAAAGCCTTGGGAAAAAGGAAATCCGGAGTGGTTTCAGTTTGATGTGATGGTATAACTTTGTGATGCAGGGTCTAACATGGTTTATTGCAGGTTCTAACACTATTTTCTACAGGTTTTCATGGTTCTATGTTAGATCATGTAAGGTGACGATGTAAAATAAATCTTGGGTGCATGGCACTAACTCATGAGTATGGATTGATGATGATATGTTGGGGTACATGGCTAGTACATATTTGAGTTTCATTGATATATCTTATGATGTATTATTGGAATCATATGTTGGATATCATGGTGCATGCATTTTTCATATGCTTGGGCTGCATATTGAGACATGTAGTTGGTGATTTGAGTTGATAGTCATGTTGTACATCATTGGGGAGTCATAGCTTGTTGATGCATGGTTGATATACTTGATTGGTACAAGTGATGATGCATGATGGTACACTCATAGATGGTATTTGTTTGGCATATTGATAGATGCATATGGTTGGAATATTGGTAGATGCACATATTGGCATATGGTGGATACATTCCATGGATGATATCTTGTTCATGATTCTCTATTTTCATTATAGAAATATCTTTTGTTTCATGATACTTGGTATGGCATGTGTTTGATGCATGAACATGTCCAAGGATCGTTATATGGTAGCACATTGTTCATCTTGCAGAGAAGATAGGGGATACATACCCATAGGGGGAGTCATTATTCTTCCCATGATTCTAGGAGGAGATATTTATCAGATGCATACCTAGAAAAGAGCCCTATATTTGCAGAAAGAGCACAAAGGAATAATTCCAAGGGGAGCGATGGTCATAGAGGGATCATGATACATGTCTTTTCATTATTACATCAAATTGATATCCCTTATTCAAAAGGGGAGATATTATTCAGAGGAAACAAGATAGGAGGAGCAGCCCCACGGAGAGAGCAAGCAAGGGGAGCATCCACAAGAGGAGAATGGCCCTTTGACATTGATTTCAAAGGGGGAGAGTTAATCAAATTCATGTGATTGATGTTTATTGATGGGGAGAGATAGTCACATTGACTATTGATGTAGAGTTGTCTTATCTACATGTTGACATCAATAATTGGTAATTAGTATTGACATCAATGTTAGTATTTCCATCAATGCGAACGAGGGAGATTGTTGGATCATGTTGTCATTAATTCCAATGGTTTGATTATTTTGATGTCAAAGGATTGATGTCAAGTGATTGAGTGATTGATTTATAATCTTGATTTATTGATGATTGTTGAATAATGTAATATGTATTGTCCTTGATGATAATGCATAGATGAATATGGATCAATGAGTTGTCATTGATACATGATGAATATGGATCGATGTGGTTTCATTG
>SNQJ01S0025524.1:0-10245 GCA_010110895.2 Picea sitchensis
ATCTAGAAGCTCTCCCAAGCCTCTTCCAAAGAGATATATAACAAAGGAAATCCTTGGGAAAGAGGAAAAAAATAATTCAGAGCATTGTTATGTTGTCCAATTGAAGAGGTACTTGTTCCATCTACCACAACCAAAAGTCAGTGAAGCCTAGCCTGACTAAGGAGCTAAAGGAGGAGAACGGAGCAAGGATGTCAAGGGAGCAAGCATCAACAACCAAGGTATGATTTTTTTGTATCACTCTTACACTTATTAATAGATCATTTGGTTTTCCCCTATAAATGTTTGTAATTGATGAATACATGTTTAGATATGATCCATGCTATTGTAGATCTGATTAGAATCAAATTAGATATAGAATTCTAATCCCAAGTAGAGAGGTAGAAAGGTTTTGCTTGTCTTTTGTATGCAGGAAGCAGGTTGTGGAGATTGGAGTTGGAGTTTCAGGACTACAACAGCCAGGATATACGAAGGAAAACCTCAAGAAAGGTATGCAAACTTCACCAAACCTTAAGATAATCATGAAATCATGTGTTTGAATCTAGATCTAGGAAAATCATAAGAAGTCTAGCCCTCTTTCTGTCTATTATTACTAGGATAATCCTAGGGATATTTTTCTGTGTATTCATCAATATCCCTATGATCATTTGTCTCATAACAATAAGAAGATATCGAGATAGGAAACTCGACTCCTTGACAACCCTACTACAAAAATTCACAAGAAAACCCCCCCTTCCAAATCTCATAAAGGTTACCCCATTGTATTTGAAAATAAGTCTTCCATTGCCACATGTTATGATCAACCTCAATCTTCTTCACCCTATTGTCGTTTGAATCCAAGTCTTCCATTGCCACATGTTATGATCTACCTCAATCTTCTTCCCTCTCCTTTTAGAGTGTTGTTGGTTAGGCACCTTGTAGATAGTTGTGTTATAGTCCCTTATATTTGGAGATCCATAATCCTCTTCCCCACGTTCCCGATGAAAAATTTTCTCTCTTTAATGGGTAAGGACCAATTTTTTTTTAACAACATCTCTCAAAATATGTTGGACTATACATAATACATAATGTAAAGGATGATGATATGCTTGTTATAGTTGTTATGCAAATGTTGCATGAAATTTATCATGAGTGGTTAGAGTCTACTAAAAGGCATGACCAAAATTTGGGATGACATGGAGTAGGATTTACTTTGTAAATATTCATCTAATGTTAACCCCTACTCAATAATTTCTCAAGTGATCCATAAACATGTGCTTGAGAATTAAAGAATCAGATATTTCAACCATTGATTTTTTGCATATTAATTAGATACCTTAAGAGTTAGTTCTTGATGAGTATTGTCTATTTGGTTTTTAAAATGAATGCACCCCATCCCCCACCTCTCCCACGCACCCCCCACAACTTAGGATTTTGGATTAAAAGGGAAATTTTTGATTGCCTTCAAGCTTCCATGGACATTGACAAGAATATTGAAACTGGTGTGATTACCAATTAGGTTGACCCACACATGTTCTTGGGGTATCATGTGCCTTCCTATATCCTTGTTGTTCATATGCATTCCCATAGAAAATAATCACTCATATGTGATGTTTTAACCAACCTATTGTGGAGAAGTGCAACACAAGTGAAGTAGGCCAACTTCCTCATCAATTTCAAAGTCATCAAGCAAATACTTACCAAAAGCGTGATTTGTTTAGTGCCTCTTGGAAATGCGACAATGAAAAATCAATTTTATTGGTGAAGTATGAGCTCTAGATATCCATGGACTCAATGTATTCACTTTGAGAACAAAAATACACTACGAGAGAGTTACTCAATCTTGTTTTCAAAAAACCAACTAGTAGGTGATCATTAAATCTTGAAAATGTTACTCAAAAACCCCAATGCACTTGTAGTTCATTCATTTAAATAGGCAACACATATCTATGGCCTCTCGGCACTGCACATTACTTTGGAGATGGATAAAATTTGTGTTTGTTTGTTGGGATGTCTCCAAACAATCTTAAACCTGAAACTTGATTTAAAAAGGAGAAAGAGTATCGAATTGATGGATAAGGGGGTCATTGGGATGAAAGCAAGGAAAAATGAGTAAAATGAAGGAAGTGTGGCATTTAAGAAACCCAATGCATCACCTACCAAGAAACAAATAGGTGTTACACATAAAACAACCAATCCAAGATTGCCAAACAATAAATTCATGAGTGATGGGTGTTCTATATGCACTAAAAAAACACTTTAAAACCCTCAATTAAATTTTCAACCCAAGGTAAGTAAACTTAGAGTTGTAGAAATATATATGCCAAGGTAGAAAGGCTGGAGGTAGTATAGTTTAACTAAGGAAGTGGCTATCTGAGAACTAATCTATTCAAGCAAAGGCTAATAATCAAACCCTATCAAGAAGCTTAAACTATTTACCCTAAGTAACCTTTGAACAAAGGATCGATAGGTAGTCCTAAGAAAGAAAATGAAAACCCTACTTAAAGCAAATTAACTTAATCATGACAATAAGCAAAAGCAAACTATCTACCTAATAAGCAATAACAACAACAAACTACTTTAATTAACCTATTCAAATTCAATAAGCAACTATCCTATGAAAGCAAGTAAATAGACAAGCAAGCAACTAACCTATTAAAGCAAGTAAACAACTAACTAACCTATGATTACTTCTACAACAAGTAAACTAATCAATAAGCAACTAATTAAGCTAAGAAACAAGTGAACTCTATTCTTAAATTAAAATTCACAACTACTTCTAATTTATGAAAGGAAATATACTAAATTGAAAGCAAGAGGAATTAACAACTAATCTTTTAATCTATGATAAGCAAACTATTCCTTAATCTACCAAAGAAAAAAGACTATCTATCCTACAAAATCAAGGAAACTATCTTCTAATCTATGAAAGCAAGAAAACTATCTTCTAATCTATGAAAGCAAGAAAACTCAAATATAGTGTTGATGGTTATGTCTCCGGTGTCTTATGATATCACGATGGCACTTAACAATGAATGATAATTCAAGAGGAATGAACTCAATATTGACTTCAATAGAAAAGTGAAAAGTGTGAATTAGGCAATCCAATGAGAACTTAACCATTATAGAAGCAACATCAACTATCATGCATATCCATGTGATGATTCAATCATGCATTAATCATCAACAATATAAAAACACTACTCGATGAAATTCAATTGCATTCTATATTAATTAAGAAAATTCATACTAAGATTCATAACTGAAATCTAAGTTCAATAATCAACTTTGAATTGAAATTGCATCCTAAATCTAGAAAAGGAAATTGCATGAAAATAAACTGAACTAATTATATTCTAACAATTCAAATTACAAAAGAGGAAATATTCATAAAACATAAATTAAATACTATTTCAGCATATGAAAACAAGCAAACTAACTAACAATTAAATGAGAAAAACTAAAGAGAAATTAGATAAGCAAACTAACAACTATCCATCCACCGAAACTTGCCAAATAAACCATGAATTAAAAACTTTGTTTTAACTCTGTTTTAAACTCTAATTCAGCATGCATACATTCGAACTATCATCTAATCACACAAGGGTTAGTGGCTTAAGCTTATGTTGTTTCCTATTTAGTCAGAAAGACGTGACATATTAACTATTCTTCATAAACAACCTGCAACAAGAAACTGAAACAATTAAATTATAAACAGTATTTACACAGTAAGTAAAAAAACACATGTACAGGAAATGAATAAAAATGACAACTACACTATTCAATTCACAAGCAAACTAATTGGATATTCACCAAGACTGTTGGTGGGCCCCCCAGCAAGTTGTGGCTACTCTTGAGATGCAAACCACGAGCTTCAACAACACGAATTCACCATTAAAACAAAAAACGCAGTCTTTACACAGTTTTGGCAAAATGAAAAATAGCAAAACAGATCTAAGTTGTCTTTTCTCTCTCTAGCTCTCTACTTAAAAATTGTCTGACCACTGGGGTGGTATTTATAGTTTTTACAAGCTGAGAAGTCGACCACTGGAAGGGTCGACCCTCTCTAAAAACAACAAATCGCATTTAAGATGCCCTAACTGTCAGTGGCTTATAGAAATGAGGTGAGCCAATAATCGCCCAACATAACAACCCAAATCGAGTTGTCAAGAGTTCAATAGCTGGAGGCCATGAGCACAAGAAAAACCCATGTCTCAGATTCTCCCATCGATGGACGTCGATATGCTAACCGCCAAATCGCCCATGGTTTTTGTGCAGGATGAAGTGTCGAACGAAGTGTCGGATGGAGTACCGGACTGAGTGTCGGAAGCGAAAACAAGTTGTGATTTTTCCCTGTGACACACAAAACATGAATTAGTTTCCTGTGAACATAAAAACATACTGAATTACACTCAAAATCATCATAAAACATGAGTTATGCATACCTGGTCTGAATCATAGCGATTTGACACAAAAGCTCTTCAAAAACTCTTCAAAACAGGAAAACACATATACATATTTGGAAAAAAGAATCTAATTAACGTCATGAAATCAATCATATCACGGGCCCAACATTACCCCCACACCTAAGATTTTGCAGGTCCCACTGCAAACAAAAATGAATCACCCAACATGACTAGACTTGCGAAGGAGGGGGTGGATTAGCTTTAGAAGCTTCTGCCTCTTGCCTGAGGGATTTTGTCTTGGGCCTTTTGTGATGTTTCAATTGCATCCAGAGACTATTAATGGTGGCATTCATATCATCAACCCAACACTGTAGAGAATTCATCTTGGCTTGTAGGACAATGTTATCATGGTGTAAATGACGACTCAGTGTTTCATGCTCTCTTAGTTTGAACTGGGGGGTTTGGAGTTTTTGGAGGTTGCTGATGACATGTGAGGAAGCCTTGAGATGTATATTATACCCTTGATCCTTTAAACCATGCAAAACAACAATTTTTCCTATGCAAAATTAGTTCCAAAAGTGACTTCCCAGAAGCGCAACAATTATGGCCTGGCAAACTTGTGAAAAATAGGTATCAAAGTGACACTTGTAACTACAAGACAATAACTCATGTGTAAGAACTGAGAGAGGTTTTTGTTTTTGAATATGTACTTGATAAAAAACTCTCTTTTTTTTCAAAACTTCACTTCCAGTTGTTAGGAAGACACTCAAATAAAACATGACTAAAACAAGAAAAACAGAGTGTTTTATTTTTTGAAAAACTAGGCCTCTAAGAGAATTGAATATATCCCAAACCATAACATATATTCAGAAACTGAGAGAGGTTATTGTTTTTTAAAATGTCCTTGATAAAAAATTCTCTTGTTTTTCAAAACTTAACTTCCAGTTGCTAGAAAAACATGACAAGAAAACATGACTAAAGCAAGAAAAACAGAGTGTTTTATTTTCTGAAAAACTAGGCCTCTAAGAGAATTGAATATATCCCAAACCATAACGTATATTCAAAAACTAAGAGAGGTTATTGTTTTTGGGTATTTTATGAACATAAACCTCCTCCATGTTTAAAAAGTGATTTCCCATTTGTTCATAATCCAATATTGAAGTTGGTTACTCAAAAATTACAGAAGCACGACGTTCTCTCAGCAGAAATGCAGTGTGGTCTTTGAGAGGGTTTTTGGAGGCCTTCCCAGAGGATTTTTGGGATGAAAGTGGTATGGTTGGAAATTTTATGATTTATTCTATACAATGGAACCATCAAGCACTGAAAATTCCTTCTCCAAACCTCTGAAAATTTGACTTGAAGTCAAGTTGTCCAAATGTGTAGGAACCCTCCTATAGCGACTGTATTTAGGGAATTTATCTCAAATAATAACATCTGTGCATAAAATGAAGGAGTTTTTTGTTTCTTGGTCTATGATTGACAAAAACCTCTTTCACTTTTGTCAAATTCATCTTCCTTAATTAAGAAACCAATTTTGAAGTAGAACTTTGACTAAGACAATCATTTGAAAATTTATGACAAGGAATGATGACATGACCATGATGAAAATTTATGACCTTGGATGAGTGGAGGGAGTAGTAATGACACCTAGACACACCAATGACCATTTTACAACCAATATATGTCAAATTTTATTTGAGAATTTTATTTTGAAAATATAACAATTTGACCTAATAACCCTATCAATCACATGAAAAAGTAAATTTGATCACTGGTGACTGACACAACTGAAAAATACTAACAAAATGCTTGGTTTGTACTGGTAGGCATGGTGAACATGAGAATTTTGATTTCCTTTCATCAATCTGTAACAATTCAAACAATTATTCTTCTTTTCATAAGCTTGTAATACAAATGGCAGTAAGTATTTAGCAGTTGTTATCGCTCTGTATTTGTCAAAAAGAGTAGTTAAGTATACGAAGTTATCTATAGCATAAACATAAAAATGCACAGTAAGATTATAACACACACAATGATGTCATTAATATATAATTTAGCATACCAATATAAACAATTGTTGATAAAATATCCCAAAACATTGTAAAAAGACAGTATGACAGAATTTTGACAGAAATCCTACTTCCTCTTCTCATGGGTTTGCTATACAAATGGGCAGTGCTTAGCATTTTTTTATCTCAGGAAACTCCCCCCAGACCGAATATATGGCACGTCCTCATGCCATGAATTAGCAATAGTTCTTTACTGTTTTTAGAGGGGGGTTAGCAATAGGCTTATTGGTCTTCTTGCCCGATGAGGCTGTAGGGGTATCAACAAGTTTCTTGGACTTTTGGTCCAGTAAAGGAATAACTTGAGCATGAGGGTTTGGGTGGAGTAACATTCCCTAGATCAAAATTCTTCTTGCTAGTCTTGATTTTAAGATGAGGTTTTTCAAATTGGTAAATGAACTCATCCCACATTTTCCCCTGTTTTTGTAACTCAACTAAGATAAGTAGTTTGATAAGGCCGTGGTGAAATAGGTTGTTATGGGGATTGGTTTCATTCTTCCTCACTTGGGAAGATATCCTCTCAAGACTCTTTAAGAAGTAAAAGGGAAAATTCCATGGCATATTGAACTGAAAGTGAGCTAATAATCGAAAGTGGTAGGCTTTAAAGATGGAATATCTACCTTCACATGTAATCAATCTGGTGATGACTATGAGAGGGTTGATTAGCTCCTCTTTTATCCACTCCTTGGAGTATCCCGTAGCTCTAGAGATGTTCTGAAATTCGGTTTTGAAAACCCTGTTATAGCTTGCTCTTGGAAACTTGTGGTGTTTAAAACAACGGTCTCCAACTCTTGGGAGATTTGTGGCTGAGGCAATTGATTCCTCAGAGACCATGAACATAGTGAATAGGAGCAAAGGCAAGCTAAGAGTGTTCCATTAGTATTTGTTTTGCCATCATGCTCACACAATCCACTTGCATAGAACATGTAATGTCAAACCTACAATGAACAGCCTGTAACGAACATGAACCAATAAAGTGGTATGTTAAGTATATGTACAACAATTTATAGCACACGGGAGATTTAGCACATCAAAATAAAATGTATGTTGATGTAATAACCTATATCATGAAAATAATACATAAATTTTTTACAAAGATTTACTTCTCTAGGCAATGATCATTTGTCAACTCATGAACCCTTCCCCCACACCTAAGTATTGTGACACCTCACAATCAAAAGTATAGGAAACCAGTCAATTCTCCCGATAGCCGAAGATTTACAGTTTGTAAAGTTTAAAGATAAATTTCACAGATTGGTCTGATGAGACGGTTAGAAGATGACCCCACCTATAGGATAAGAGATCCTATATATAGATAAGAAGAGGTAGGCAAGAGAGTTTCAAGATAGTCTCAGAGTTAGTTCCCAATGGCAAGTTTATGGAGTTCATTAACCTTAGCTTAACCATACATACTTCATGTCAGCTTTGTCTACAAGTAATGTCGTACATCAGGACAAGTTTAAATTTACTATTTATTTTTTGTCAGATTATCATCCTCGCTAGGTAGAATGCCTTGCTGCCAACAAGTCTGTTCAATACTCAGGTGGGTTTACCTAGTCATACCACAGGATGATACCCACTGCCAGCAGACCTGTTCAGTATCCCGACGGGTTAGCCTCTTACACCCTCAGAGACTGGCCCTCCATATTTTAAGATTTTAGTATAATATTTCTTTGTGCAAGAAGATGGGGGGACAACTCTGAAAACAACTTTTCTTTCTCTCTTTTTTTTTTTATCTCTCAATTGGGATGGTATTTATGTTAGAGGATTACTTTTCGTTATATTCCTTAGTGATTGTCCGGATGTAAGGAGTACTTAAGCGGACGCGGCCTATCTAAAGATATGATATAATCAAGCTATTTAGTGTGTAGTGGATGGTACCATTGAGAAAGAACAGAAAGGTATCTCTAGGATCAACTCACTTTCTTCTTTTGTAAGTTATTGTGATGTTTCCATGACTAACCGCTAATCAGACCTCCTTGTTACTCTTTAATAAAGATAAATTACTCACTTACTCAGGTTTCTTGGGAAAACTGTACAAGAGACCTCTAATCTTGATGGTTACAGTATCACTTACTTATATAGTGGTGAAGATTTTCAAGAGCAACTGCTTTTTAGAATGCCTTAAGAAAAAGAGAAGATGAAAATCTTTGCAAAAACATGGCTAACTACAACAAGTCATTATTCATTTGATGCTTAGCAGACAACAAGGTTCAAGTATAGCAATGTTTCAAAGAAGAATCCTTCTTTTATATTTACTTGAAACTGTCTACTCCTGGTGAAATAAATACCTACATAAATCTCTAGAATTGTTTGTCAAAAAACACACTCTAAAATATCAAAGACTAATGAGATCAATGAGATCAAGTCGCTGGAACATGTATCTCATAGTTATTTTATTAAAAGAAAATGTAAAATGAGGTTGCATTAGACTTTAAGCTAAACTAACAACATGCATCTTTTATTTACTATCCTACCCTACCTAAAAAGAAAGGGAAAATATGTATTCAAGTGTAATAACTCTTCCAATGTAACCATGTGCGGAGAAAGATAAGAAACATATTCATATCCATATGGGAAAAAGTTACCACAGTGATTACCTAGATATGAAGAACCAACCAACCTACTTGTTTTGGCATCAGAAGGTGTTGAAGAAGAGAATAATATTGTGGCCTGATGACCTCTTGAAATCGAATTTCAATGTAATCTTGATTTTCATCAACAATAATTTCTATGCTCTCCTTCATCATGCTATGCATATCCTCTTCTTCTGGATGATTGATTTCTAAAGTATATAAAGGATCTGTTGAGATGGATGTTGAGAACTCCTCAATCTCAGGTCTTAATGATTTCTCTCCACTGGATATAACCCATAATTTTTTAGCTTCCTTCGCATTTTGGCAAGGAAAATCATTTTGTATCTCATAAGACCTTGATTCTTCTAATATTCCCAGAGAGGTAGACAAGTTCTTGGCTATTGTCAAGATGTGTTCTTCCTGAGAAGAAGAGATCCCAGTTGTTGCTAGGATTTGAGAGAGTTATTCCAAACTAATGGTCATCTTTGAATTCATTCTCCTGGTGGTGGTAAGAAAACAAAGGTTGTGTTGTTTGGTTCCATAGAGGGCTCGAGTGGTCTTGCCTCATGTCCCACTATTACTGATGCTTCAACTTTTGTTCTCTAGTGCTCCCTGTTTTAGTCTCTTCAGAGACTGCTTTAGCTCTTTGGGTTGAGCTAGATCATGTTGTTCAGTATCGGTCTGTGGAGTTTATGAGTGGAACCTTCCTTCCCCCAAAAAGGTCAGAATGAACCTTGGTTGAAAGGTCTGATTTAAATTTAATGTATCTACCTTTTGGGTCTCTAGGTCTGTTCATGAAAGAAAACAAAAAGAAAAAAAACTACCATTGGGTTTAAGGGAACCTGCTATAACAGATGCACAGTTTCTTACCTCTCGTCTTAAAGTTCCCCCGCCACCAAACTAATGCTGAGGTTTAGAAATGATCTATTTCCTAACTATTTCCTACCTTGAGACAACTCCCCCGCAACGGCGCCAAAAATGATGGGTGTTCTATATGCACTAAAAAAACACTTAAAACCCCTCAATTAAATTGTCAACCCAAGGTAAGTAAACTTAGAGTTGTAGCAATATATATGCCAAGGTAGAAAGGCTGGAGGCAGTATAGTCTAACTAAGGAAGTGGCTATCTGAGAACTAATCTATTCAAGCAAAGGCTAATAATCAAACCCTATCAAGAAACTTAAACTATTTACCCTAAGTAACCTTTGAACAAAGGATTGAT
>SNQJ01S0025524.1:10255-73996 GCA_010110895.2 Picea sitchensis
GAGTAGTGTTTTTATATTGTTGATGATTAATGCATGATTGAATCATCACATGGATATGCATGATAGTTGATGTTGCTTCTATAATGGTTAAGTTCTCATTGGATTGCCTAATTCACACTTTTCACTTTTCTATTGAAGTCAATATTGAGTTCATTCCTCTTGAATTATCATTCATTGTTAAGTGCCATCGTGATATCATAAGACACCGGAGACATAACCATCAACACTATATTTGAGTTTTCTTGCTTTCATAGATTAGAAGATAGTTTTCTTGCTTTCATAGATTAGAAGATAGTTTCCTTGATTTTGTAGGATAGATAGTCTTTTTTCTTTGGTAGATTAAGGAATAGTTTGCTTATCATAGATTAAAAGATTAGTTGTTAATTCCTCTTGCTTTCAATTTAGTATATTTCCTTTCATAAATTAGAAGTAGTTGTGAATTTTAATTTAAGAATAGAGTTCACTTGTTTCTTAGCTTAATTAGTTGCTTATTGATTAGTTTACTTGTTGTAGAAGTAATCATAGGTTAGTTAGTTGTTTACTTGCTTTAATAGGTTAGTTGCTTGCTTGTCTATTTACTTGCTTTCATAGGATAGTTGCTTATTGAATTTGAATAGGTTAATTAAAGTAGTTTGTTGTTGTTATTGCTTATTAGGTAGATAGTTTGCTTTTGCTTATTGTCATGATTAAGTTAATTTGCTTTAAGTAGGGTTTTCATTTTCTTTCTTAGGACTACCTATCGATCCTTTGTTCAAAGGTTACTTAGGGTAAATAGTTTAAGCTTCTTGATAGGGTTTGATTATTAGCCTTTGCTTGAATAGATTAGTTCTCAGATAGCCACTTCCTTAGTTAAACTATACTACCTCCAGCCTTTCTACCTTGGCATATATATTTCTACAACTCTAAGTTTACTTACCTTGGGTTGAAAATTTAATTGAGGGTTTTAAAGTGTTTTTTTAGTGCATATAGAACACCCATCACTCATGAATTTATTGTTTGGCAATCTTGGATTGGTTGTTTTATGTGTAACACCTATTTGTTTCTTGGTAGGTGATGCATTGGGTTTCTTAAATGCCACACTTCCTTCATTTTACTCATTTTTCCTTGCTTTCATCCCAATGACCCCCTTATCCATCAATTCGATACTCTTTCTCCTTTTTAAATCAAGTTTCAGGTTTAAGATTGTTTGGAGACATCCCAACAAACAAACACAAATTTTATCCATCTCCAAAGTAATGTGCAGTGCCGAGAGGCCATAGATATGTGTTGCCTATTTAAATGAATGAACTACAAGTGCATTGGGGTTTTTGAGTAACATTTTCAAGATTTAATGATCACCTACTAGTTGGTTTTTTGAAAACAAGATTGAGTAACTCTCTCGTAGTGTATTTTTGTTCTCAAAGTGAATACATTGAGTCCATGGATATCTAGAGCTCATACTTCACCAATAAAATTGATTTTTCATTGTCGCATTTCCAAGAGGCACTAAACAAATCACGCTTTTGGTAAGTATTTGCTTGATGACTTTGAAATTGATGAGGAAGTTGGCCTACTTCACTTGTGTTGCACTTCTCCACAATAGGTTGGTTAAAACATCACATATGAGTGATTATTTTCTATGGGAATGCATATGAACAACAAGGATATAGGAAGGCACATGATACCCCAAGAACATGTGTGGGTCAACCTAATTGGTAATCACACCAGTTTCAATATTCTTGTCAATGTCCATGGAAGCTTGAAGGCAATCAAAAATTTCCCTTTTAATCCAAAATCCTAAGTTGTGGGGGGTGCGTGGGAGAGGTGGGGGATGGGGTGCATTCATTTTAAAAACCAAATAGACAATACTCATCAAGAACTAACTCTTAAGGTATCTAATTAATATGCAAAAAATCAATGGTTGAAATATCTGATTCTTTAATTCTCAAGCACATGTTTATGGATCACTTGAGAAATTATTGAGTAGGGGTTAACATTAGATGAATATTTACAAAGTAAATCCTACTCCATGTCATCCCAAATTTTGGTCATGCCTTTTAGTAGACTCTAACCACTCATGATAAATTTCATGCAACATTTGCATAACAACTATAACAAGCATATCATCATCCTTTACATTATGTATTATGTATAGTCCAACATATTTTGAGAGATGTTGTTAAAAAAAAATTGGTCCTTACCCATTAAAGAGAGAAAATTTTTCATCGGGAACGTGGGGAAGAGGATTATGGATCTCCAAATATAAGGGACTATAACACAACTATCTACAAGGTGCCTAACCAACAACACTCTAAAAGGAGAGGGAAGAAGATTGAGGTAGATCATAACATGTGGCAATGGAAGACTTGGATTCAAACGACAATAGGGTGAAGAAGATTGAGGTTGATCATAACATGTGGCAATGGAAGACTTATTTTCAAATACAATGGGGTAACCTTTATGAGATTTGGAAGGGGGGGTTTTCTTGTGAATTTTTGTAGTAGGGTTGTCAAGGAGTCGAGTTTCCTATCTCGATATCTTCTTATTGTTATGAGACAAATGATCATAGGGATATTGATGAATACACAGAAAAATATCCCTAGGATTATCCTAGTAATAATAGACAGAAAGAGGGCTAGACTTCTTATGATTTTCCTAGATCTAGATTCAAACACATGATTTCATGATTATCTTAAGGTTTGGTGAAGTTTGCATACCTTTCTTGAGGTTTTCCTTCGTATATCCTGGCTGTTGTAGTCCTGAAACTCCAACTCCAATCTCCACAACCTGCTTCCTGCATACAAAAGACAAGCAAAACCTTTCTACCTCTCTACTTGGGATTAGAATTCTATATCTAATTTGATTCTAATCAGATCTACAATAGCATGGATCATATCTAAACATGTATTCATCAATTACAAACATTTATAGGGGAAAACCAAATGATCTATTAATAAGTGTAAGAGTGATACAAAAAAATCATACCTTGGTTGTTGATGCTTGCTCCCTTGACATCCTTGCTCCGTTCTCCTCCTTTAGCTCCTTAGTCAGGCTAGGCTTCACTGACTTTTGGTTGTGGTAGATGGAACAAGTACCTCTTCAATTGGACAACATAACAATGCTCTGAATTATTTTTTTCCTCTTTCCCAAGGATTTCCTTTGTTATATATCTCTTTGGAAGAGGCTTGGGAGAGCTTCTAGATCTTCTATAGACCACTAGAGACTTGAATGATGTGAGTTACTAGGCCTTTTCCATGAAGATCCAACTAATCCCTCATCTATCACCTCTTAACTCCCCAATTCTAGAAGTTTTGTAGTGCCTCGCTTGTTGAGACACTAGTGACCAGTGAGGGCCCTTGCTTGTTGTCTACTAGGTGTCCAACGAGGATCTTCAAAAATGGGATAAACCTTAGGAATTTTTTTTATTTTGGATTCTATCCTCTTATGGATTCCTCTCTGGCCTATAGGGTGGAAATTAAGGCTATAACAAATGCCCCCTAATGTGTGAGGTCAGGAAAGGAATTGATGGTCGAAATACATTACAGTGAAATAGTGTACATGTGAAGTAGTGTGCGGAGGGAGCAAATGAGTGGCATAATTCAAAAGAGCCCTGCAATCAAACACCAAGGATGAGAGTAAAATAGATCATCCCATAGGTAGACATACTCAGACTATGAATGAGCATGGCCTCCAAACAATACATTGCAGATCCATGATATGAAATTCTAGACCATGGCCACGAAAAAATATACAGTGGATCCATGATATGAAATGCTAGATCACGACCATGAAATAATACACAGTGGATCCATGTTATCAATAGGACCGTAGAAAAAATACAATACAATGTGGATCTATGTCATGAACATAATAATAGCCACCAACAAATACAATGTGGATCTATGTCATGAACATAATAATAGCCACCAACAAATACAATGTGGATCTATGTCATGAACATAATAATATCCACCAACAAATACAATGTGGATCTATGACACAACATAGAGATATCAAGAAGACAACGAGAACTGAGGAGAGTGCCCCTGAAGTATTCAAAGTACTCATAGAAAAGTGATATACTCCATCAAAACTTGAGAGGGGATGCTGTGAAAAAAGGATATGGTCCCATCCCAAGGTCTTCGTCCCAACCCCGATGGTACGAATCTACAACATGCGAATAATGAGCTATTTTCGAGCATGGTAGAAATCGTCTAATTATCGATCATTGATGTATATTGTTAACAGATGTGAGGGGACCCACCGATGATGAATATGGACCCCAAGGTAATTAGTACAATATAGCGAGTGTGAATAGAGGATCTGATGTCGAACACTCGTAGAATCAATCGATCAGGAGTCAATGATGTAAACACACTGTCGATCACGAGGAGGCCTGCCACTAAGGATTGCAAGCTCCAAGGTACTAGTTGGTTTCCAGATCCCTCTCCTAGATAATTTGTTGAAGTCAATAGGAAGTGATCCATTGAAGGAGGGCCTTAATGTATCCCCCATCAATCGACACGAAACATACACCGAGAGATGATGTGAAGAGAGAGTATCATGAAGTACAACTAACAGAGGGATGGCCGACTCAGATAGTCAACATAACAACAGATGGTTGACTCAAGCTTAAAATTCCCTTGAACATATAGCACAACACAATGGTGACTTGGTAGCAAGACACAAGAGCTGGATGAATATAGTGGAACAACGCAAGAGACATTGAAGCACTCTCCATGATGACTGGAAGAGTAACCAACCAGAGGAGTATCTATGACTCGTATTACTGGGATGACTCCTAGGAAATATAAAACCCAACCATATGATGAGGGATTGAGTAGGTTCCATGTTCAAGGGTGACTCGACTAACGCTGCCATTTTTTAGAATAGACCAATGGTGAAAAACCCCCACTCTCTTTTGATTTTTTTTTTGTATTTTTCATCTCCTTCATGGTTTAATGAGCACGAAAGAATGACAAAAGTATTCTCGGTCTCCTTCATGGTTTAACGAGAAAGAAATAATTATGCAAGTAAGCTCGATATCATTTTTGTTTAGTTTTAACGAGCCCGAAAAAGAGATAAAACTATACTCTGTGGGAGAGAACGAGTTGCTTAACAACATGCTCCTATGTTCCAAGCGCATGGAATTGACCTAAGTAATGAGGAATGAAAATGGTAATGGCAAGTGAGATCCACTCTTAGCAGTTGTTCTCTCCCTGGGTAGGTGGATGCAAAACAGAGGCCAAATAATGAAATAGGAGAATGGTCAAGGTTATTGCATAGCGGTAAGCAGGATATGGGAAAACATCAGTGTAGCAGCGGGAAGCATGACGCGAGAAACAAATGCATAGGAGACCATTAAGAAACCATAACAGTTTTTGGGAACCCCCACGGGATATGGCCAGAACATAGATGAAGAGAGGAAAATGAGGCTCAATAATCAAGTCATGGCGGGGCTAAGGAGGGCTCCCGAGCCTACAGGAAAATATAGCATGGGCACCAAATGGAAATCTGAGTGCTAACTAGGGCGCCCATGAAGGGTAGGGACTACCGAACCAATTACGATGTGCAAAAGGAGTGACTAAGGTCGCAATCGATTGGGTTCAAACCTAAGGCATAATGTTGGTAGTATGGCCAGTTAATAATGCAAAGTAGGAAATGCAAGGAAAAACCTATCCCTATATGTCAGTTTAGAAATATTTACCTCATGTGTAGTGGATGTCGCCATCTTCGTAAAAAAGTCCCTAGAATCTTGTCAAGTACATGTAAACTAGACTCCAAGGTCAATTAAAGTAAAAATGGCATTAAAATAAAATGAGCTCAAATAAAATAAAAACCCACTTACATGGTCTCATGGGGAAAAATGAATTTTTTATTGCCCCAAAAAGTTATAAAAGGAAAACTCACCTTGGTAAAAATCCAGTCTTCACTTTGCAAGGGAGGAGTGTGGAGAGCTTGAGGAGAAATTCCTCTTTCAAGAGCAGGAGTGTAGCTCAATGTGGATATTTCTTCAACCATTCAACAATCTTGATCTAGGTAAGCACTAGAAACCCCTTCCCTTCACATTTGGAGTCTTTTCTTGTATTTTTTTGAGAAAACGTGTGGCCTCGAGGTCAGCTGAGCACTAGGTCATGCCTATGTTAGAGAAACCTTGTGGGAAACCATAGGGTCATCACACATGGCCTTGATGGACATCCTGAGGGTGTCCTGTGAGGCCTCGTGTGACGCTATGAGAGTGTCCAACAATGCCCAAGGAAAATTTCTTGGGCAGGTCGATCGATCATCCTTAAACAAGGGTTTTTTTCTAGTAGGCATTGTCTTTAGGAATTTTTGGATTGATGGGTTGTTGTGTTTCTTATTTACTAAAGGTAGACAACTAGATAAAGATGATTGAATGGAAAGAAAGACAACATGAAGCTGATGATTGTGATGCACAAGGGGATAACATGACCTTGGAAGCTCTCCTGGATTGTGGGATTCTTAAGTTTTTTTGTTGTCTATTGTTGGGCTCTCATGAGTATTTACTAGACCAACTAGTCCGATATTGGGAGCCTGACTAGGATTGCTTCATCATCCAGGGGAAGGTCCTAAAACTGGACATGGATGACATATAATTTTTCACTGGGTTATCCTGGAGAGGTACACCATGGCGAGTGGGTTACGCACCAGGAAGAGATGAGCATTCAATCGTGGATTTTACTAAGGAATATTATCAGGTTGGTTCTCATAAGACAAGAAGCCAGATCCCCATTCAATATATTTTGTATCTATTGTTGAAGATCATCCTCTTTTGCATCACTCAGGCTTCAGAATCCACAACCCCTCATTTGGCTTCCAAGACCAACATGCAGGTGGCTCTAATGTGCCTAGATCCTAAAATCTTCAACTGGTGAGAGGGAGTCCCTGCTAATATGAAAAACCAACTAACTTGCTGCGTAGGGAAAACAAAATCAGTTTGGATACGACTCCCTTCTAGTGACGATTTTTATGGAATGAGTGCCTCAGCTGAATCTTGGGATAGTGATGGGCCATCCAACGCCCTCAGACCCACGAATGGTGTTTTGGGCCGAGTACATGGCGAGGTTACCAGGGGGGCACCATCATGATCATTATGGGATTGGGTTCTCCAGCTGGTGGCATCACTAGATCATTAGCATTGAAGATTTCCCATATGCAGGGATGAACTTCCGTCAGGACCCAGAGCTGTCACTTTCCCTAGGAGAGGCATGGGGCCCCATGGGTAAGTGTGTCTTTTAGTTTTTTTATATTTCTATTTTTTTTTAATTTTGTGGCATATATAATGTTTTTGGTAGGTGCATACTAACACACATTTTCTTGTTTATTCATATGTAGGACCAGAGTGTCTAGAGGGATGGGGTCGAGATCGTTGTCGGAGCAATGACGAGGAGTCATCGGGAGGGGAGGGAGGTGGTAGCAGTGAAGAACTACGTCGTGTCCTACAAAACTTGGAGGGGATAACAATGGGAGTCCCCCCCACACTGAGGAGGATATGTCGCGACACCTACGATGACATTCTAAGGGTGTGTCCCTCCCTTTTCACCAACTACTCCAAAAGGTGGCTCAGGCACTTTTTTGCTACCATGAGCATCATGATTGAGTTTCCAATGACACCCCTTTTTGTACTACACTTAGATATTTAGTTGGTTGGCATCTATATGTATCATGAGGCCAGTAGAGCCCCTATTTTGTATATGCCCCTCTTTTGGAAGGATGTAATCACACATTGCATATATATATACATATGTTTTGTTTTAGTTGCCTATGAATGTCTAAATGATGTGACTAGGAACCCATGTTTTATGTACATGGATGCTTAAAAACTTAATTTTAATGAGACAAATGCCAATCTAACACATAGTTAGCTAACAAATCAACCAACACTTTAGATCTTCTTTGGACGTGGAAATATTATATATGCTCAAAATAACGTTCAAGAAGGCACACCCTCAGATAATTACACAAAAGGACGAGATGTATGAACCATTAGAATATCCCACATAGATTGAGGAGGACAATGAAATATGCAAATCAAGCATAAAGCATGATAAGTAGCTAACTGATACAACTAACATAAACACGAACAACAAAACACGCCATTCCAAAACCAAACAAAAAACACACCTATGTACAAAGCATCATGCGACCAGATGGCCTAAGCATAATAATTCCTTAGGTAGAGCCCATTACGGGGCTATGAAAGAGGATTCCTATCATAATCTACAAGATCGTAGGCTCCTCTCTTCAATACACATTTAAAAATGTAGGGACCATGCCAAAGGGGTTCAAACTTACTTGCTCCCAAGGTGTCATGGTCTTGGTCATAAACCAAAACCAAGTCACCCTCTGAAAAGATGCAAGGACGGACATATTTGTCATACTGAGCTTTGATGCGCTTCTTGTGTGTTTCATTGGCTAAAGTAGCATCACGACGTTGTTCATCAAGCTGGGATAAGTACAAGAGATGCTCCTCCTCGACGAAGGTATTGGGAAAGAGTTCTACGACAATTTTTAATGACGAGATTTCACATTCAATTGGTAATACTTCCTCTAGACCATAAACAAGTTGGAAAGGGGTAAATCCAATGGAATTTTTGGTAGAGGTATGGTAAGCCCATAATGCCGAAAAGAGCATAAGATGTCAGTTTGTCTTGTGTTTCCCTAACATCCTCTAGATCATTGTCTTGAGGATACAATTAATGGATTCTACTTGGCCATTTTCTTGAGGGTAATAGGGTGTCGAGTTCTCGTGCCAAAAACCCAATCTGGAAGCTAATTCAAACATCATATTATTACGAAAATGGGACCCATGGTCCGTCACTATGGTATTTGGAACACCGAACCTATCAGTTATATGATTGAACATGAAAAGAGCAACAATGGTTTCGTTGTTAGAAAAGGTAGGCAAAGCCTCAACCCATTTAGTTAAGTAGTCAATAGCCACGATGATGTAGCCATGACCATTAGCCGAGGTAGTCTTACATGTCATGAAATCAATGCCCCACTTAGAAAAGGGGTCGATGGTCACCACATGATGTAGGGGGCCATGAGGAACGCACATCTTACGAGTGAATATTTGACAAGAATGACACTTTTGGACCTTATTCATATAGTCTTTAAAGATTGCAGGCCAGAAATAGCCGGTGAAAAATATTTTCTGGGCAGTGGCCAATCCAAAGAGATGACTGCCACATGCCCCCGCATGGTAGTCATTCAATACTCTTTCATCTTCCTCATGGATAAGGTAATGATGTAGAATAAAATCATCAACCCCCCGATGATACATGGTGTCATCTACAATAAGGTAGTGTCTAGCCTAATGCCTTATGCGTCGTCGTTCATCACGAGAAAGTTGAGGACATAAACTTTGAGACTAGAGGTAGGCCAAGACATATCCATACCAAGGATCAGACGAGTCAATAAGGAACCCGAACTCATCAGGGAAAGAGTCATTAACCATTGGTTCCTCATTGGGTTGGGGAAGTTTAGAAATCAACTTTGCGAAAGCCAAGGATTTCTTAGATTTGGATGAAACAAATTCCAAGTAAAACTCTTGGAGGATTACAGTCCACTTCGAGTATTTTCCCCCAATTGATATGATGGCTAAGGATGTGTTGCATTGGGTTGGCATCAGAAACTACAATGGTTTTTCACAAGAGGATGTAATTGCGTAATCGTTGGACATCGTAAACTACCGCCAAGGCCAACTTCTCAACATGAGAGTATCAAAGCTCATGACCAACAAGTCCCTTTCTAAGATAGTAAATGATGTGCTCTCATTGTGCATTGTCCTCTTGGATGAGCACCATGGAAATGGTGGATTCAAAAGCGATGAGATGAAGCAAGAACTATTGAGTATAATCAGGAGGGGACAATAAGGGATTCAACATCAAGGTGTCAAATGACCATTGTGCCAGGTCGTCCCACACAAAAGCTACACCTTTCTTCAATAAGTGAATAAAACCTTTCGTGACATCAACATAATTGGAAATGAATCTATGAAAAAAGTTTGCCTACCCTCGTGAACTTTGAAGTTGGCTAATGGTACAAGGAGGAGGAAAATTGACAATAGCCTCGATCTTCGAAGGATCAACGAAGATCCCATACTTGGACATGATGAAGCCTAGAAATATCCTAGAGACAACACAAAAAATACATTTATGTGGATTCAAACAAATGTTATAGTATCGACATTGGATAAAAATGGCCTATAAGTGACCAGTATGATCCTCACAATGCTTTGAGCGAGCAACTAAATCATCTAAGTATGCTTCTACGATTTGTTTGATGGCGTGGAAAACGTATGACATAGCCCAGTGGAAGGTGGATCCAACATTTTTAAGACCAAACGACAATTTTTGATAAGAAAAAGTACTCTAAGGACAAATGAAGGAAGTCTTGTGTTGATCTTCTGGTTTTATTTGGATTTGATTATAGTCAGAGAAACCATCCATGAATGAGAAGATTTCGTTGCCGAGACATTTGTCGATAATCTGGTCAATGAATGGGGTTGGATAATTATCCTTTGGACAAGCCTTGTTTAAATCCCTATAATTGACACAGGCCCTAATAGTGCCATGTTTCTTAGTGACCAGAACAATTTTAGAAACCCATTCATTCAAGGGAACCAGAGAGATAAATTGTGCACGAAGAAGTTTTTCTACCTCCACCTTGATGGCAACAACTTTCCTTGGGTTGACTGGCTGGAGCTTCTGCCAGACCGGCTTGGCTTCGTCATACATTTTGATCTCATGTTCAACAATATGGGGGTTAATGCCAGACATTTCTTCATAGTACCAAGTGAAAACATCACAAAATTCTTTGAATAGGGATGTGGCTGCTTCAATTTCTTGGGGTGAACAATTGGCACCTATCAAGATGTGTTCCATAACACCTGGATTCTGGGAAATGTCAATGGGTATGGTTTTATAAATGTTGTCCAAGTTCCCTTCTGATAAAACATCATGAATCATAATAGGAGATCGGGACCATTGAACATGACTAGTGGCAATAGGATTTTGAATGTCATCCTCAAACCATTCCAAATCATGGAGGAAAGATGCACGATGGTGAAAATCCTCCCATGGCATATTAGGTGAATCCATGACCTCCATGATAGCTTCATTAGATGGAATTTCAAGATCAAGGAAGCCGTTCGACATAGAAAGAGGATAGATGACCCAAGAGGGATTGGGATACTGATCAGATTCCACATCCCGAGGGGAATCAAAATCAAGGCCAACGGATGCAGACTAAATCACCTGGTAGGAAATCTCTACTAGGGTGAGCGACATGGATGCTCCATATTTATAAACATCCTCAAGGTGAGGTATCACCCAAGGGTCAAAAAACCCGAGGGATCCACTGATAAATGATGAAATCATGTTGATAGGAGCTACTTTGACAGTGGGAGACAGTGGGGGAAGGGGAAATATTCCCAATAGAGAAGGATCTTTGAACATCCCCGCACCGACGTTCATATAACACTGTGTGGTATCACCGTAAAAGGGTACATTAGATCTCAAATTGGATACAAGGTCTGGGGTAAACATGAGTTGATCAATATTAATGATTTTCCCTTGATGAGGGAAGCATAAAACCTTGAAGACCGACGAGAAAATTGTAGTCATTTCATAGAACCAAGTACGCCCGAGTAACAAATTGTACTCAAGAGGTGCATCGACAACCTCCACATCAACAGAGACAGTCTTACCACCTAAATCGATGGGTAAGGAAATGATTATTCCATGAGTTTGGAACATGTGTCTGTCGAATGATTTCAATACTGTGGTAGATGTGTTGAGCTTAGGAGAGCCAACGAATTTCCAACAAGAAATAGACATGATGCAAGTCAAGGTTCCTTCATCCACCATTGTCCAGTAGATGTTTTTCCCCAATGATCGAACTATGATCTGAAAGGTGACCTGATGGGAGAGCCTATGAGTAACCTGAGAAGAATCAAAGGTCATCAAAATAGACTCCAAGGGATCAACCCCACCAATGGCAGCCAATAAGTATTTTTGTTGTGCTCGACAGCTTTGGAGAACTTCAAGTGCAGACATGGCACATGGTGCCTAGGCCAACTCTTCCACAATATTGCAGTTGTGGGAAACACATGTGTTTGGATTGTGTGTTGTGCGTTGAAGAACACCCTTTGGGCGGTGAAGCAATGCATCAAAATATGGATTTTCAATATGAAGAGGGCCACTATCCTGGGAAGAAGATCCTACTTTTTGCGCAACATGGGAAGGCTTGGGAATTTCTTAGTTTTTGTTCCTAGTCTGAAAATTGACCATTTGGTCGCACATGAAAATGGCAACATTTGAGGAAGACCCCTCATGGTGAGGGGTGCCTGTTATGCCCCCTTGCGGAGGGACATGATTTGTGGCAACTGTGTTTTTGTGGTTGTGGAGGGAATAGATGGGTTAAGACATCAGGCTACTAGAAGCCCCCATGTTGTGCCAAAAATATATGGACTTCATCCTTCCGATGGCACTCGTGAGTAGAGTGGTCTTCCCCAAAAATTGTGCAGGGAAATCGACTCTTCCTCTTTTCCTTAGTGCCTCCCTCCTGAGTGTTTTTGGTAGAGGCAGTCCTTGTCTCATTGTTGGAATTTTTTTTCTTGTTCCTCTTTTTCTTTCCTCCGGGTTTTCGAGGATTCTTCAGTTGCATGGAATACACCTAATTGACCTCGGAAGTTTGAGTAGGGGCCACAACAATTTGAGTACTAGTACCAGAAGCCGATGGGTGTGAATTAATGGACAATTGACCCATCTTATCAGCTAACTGGTTCATAGAGGCATGTGAAACAAAACCGACCACACCATCGACATTGGGTCTTGGGTTTGATTTCCTTGGATCAGTCGATGACCTAGGATAATTTGGAATAATGTCATAAAGTGTACCCGAATGTGAATAGATCAAGTCCAAGGTTTGAGAATGCAAAATGGATTACTCCTTGGTTGCCCCCTTGACCACAACTACATCTATGGAAATGGGTGGTAGGAGGGACTTGGTGAACCGCTCCATAAGGAGTGTGTCCAGAATATGACTCTTATCATCCTATGACGTCGCTACAACTCATGTATATGATCAGAAGTATGTGTGGAATTATAGACTTGACGTGGTGAAGTCAAGATCTCAGTTCTTATCTCATACAGAATAGGCAATTGATAATGCGTTAAAAACACCACTACCAGATCATTGAAGATTTTAAAGGAACCGACTTTTAATTCAATATACCATTTAGCGACAACTACAGTCATGGATTCCTAGAAAAGACGCAACCTCACACTATCATCCACCAACGAGTTAGATGAACACCATAAGTGGTATGTCATGATGTGTGTGGAGGGGTTCTCTCCTTCCTTTTTGTTGAATTTTGGAATATTTGATGGAAACTTGGAAGGCATTTTTGACCATGATGGGTCATGGGAAATAAGGTCATTTGTTAACCATGAAAAATTCGATAAATCTAACATTGTGACGAAAGGAAACGATGCAAATAAATGTTGGGAGGGAGGTGAAGTCTCTACTATCCTAGATGGACCTTGTGGTCCCCCTATGCTGGTACTATTGGAGGTTTGGAGAGTTCGTAAAGAGTGAGTTCCCACTGGGATGGTGGCACCTCTAGGAGCATGATTTCTCCGAGAACCAAAGATGCCCCTAGGGGGATTGCCCTCAGGGGTAAATGTTGACCCTCCTGGAAAAATGTTCATGAAGTTAGTCCTAGGGAAGAAACCCCTAGGAACTGTTGCGGTAACAAAAGGAAAACCTCCCCAAGGTGAAAAATCCCCCACAAGGGTTGTGCCCCCAGGGAAATGTGTGCTACCCCATGGAAGTTAAAACCTCCATAAGTACTTCTTCCCCCAAATTGAGTAGGGATAGCCCAAAAAACACTAGACATATTCCATCCAAAAGGTGCACCCACAACTGATGATGTAGGGCCGCTCATAGGATTGGAGGAGGTGGAAGGAGGTCCACTTCCCATGTTGAAACCAAAGCTTGCCCCCCCAACAGAAAAGAATCCATAAGTGGGAAGTGATGTAGAAGGTATGGGCGTAGGGACACTAGGTATACTGACGAATGGAATGGAAGACACAACTTGTTTCCCCTAGATCGAGGTACCAATAGAAAATGGTATGGACAATGTAGGTCCAATGGAGCTAATGGGTGGTAATGTGGACATCATCCAGATGCCCCCGGGGGAATTTCCCCTAGGCCCACTTGAGGATGGGCTTGTAGACCGAGGCACACTAGATGAAACACTTGATCTGGACATGGTGGTAGGATCACTAAACAAATAAAAGGGATAACTAAAAATCTCTCTTACTTGAACAAGTATACGGGTGTCAGGCTTCGTCAAAGGCAGATCAGAATTTGGTGGAGGACGTTCATCTACCACCTCCACTTCGGCCAAACCAGTCTCGTCAAACCAAAGATAAGACCCTTAAAATCCATTGTCACTTATGTTGTGCAACTTTAGAAGTGGTTGCACCTCTGTAATAGGCTCAAGTCCTCACAGCCGATGGGACTGGCGTGATAGTTCAACCATGGTGGATATACTATGTTAAAATCCAAAAACAATTCAAGCTAAGGCCAATCTAGACTTGGATTCAAAGACCACATCCCTAATGAAAACTACGATAACAACAAGCAAACCAATGGGATTAGGGGCCTTCTGAAAACCAACCCTATGGGGGAGATGAAGTCCCCACAAGATTGGTTAGTTAAGGTGTGAGGAGAAGTTATGATGATCTTCACGAAACAACCATGATCGGTGCAAGTACCCTTTATTAAGTTGGGCACCCTCTGGGGGAACTGAGACTGTGAATGACCGTTTACCCCAGGTACTACAGGCACATCCCACCTGCAGTCACCTATGTGCCTCCCTAGGAAAGGTCACTAAGGCTACCACCTAACAATCAATGGTCGAGCAAATAGTAGTAAGTACGAACAAATGTAAGGAAAGGGTAACTAAGCCAAAAGCTCCAAAGGTATTAACCAACATAACCCCCGTATAAGTAATGATCGAAGCAGTATCGTAAACACCAAAAAAACAAGAGAGGGGTAATATCCCTACTTTCCCGGATGCGACCTCGTGCTTAACTCCCGTGTTATAGGAAGCTCCTAACAAACTAGTTGTAAGAATGGATTTTAACGCTCTTTAATCACTCCTAAGTTGAGTTTTGTGTCCTTAGAGAATTTACTCTCCAATCGAATTCCAACGCCCTAAACCTAGCTAATGTTGGTTCACTATAAAAAGAAAAATGTCTGATTGATTTTAGATTACGCTTTCTTTTTATGGATGTTGCTTAAGTCCATGGGTAGCGGATGAAACTTTAGTGATGTTTTGACTCTTGACCCAACCAAGAAATGCAAATATGACAATGAAAATTGATCACTTTGATGAACTCTAGCTATGGGAGGGAGAGATAATGTTTCCTTTTTTCTTTGCAAACTTGTAAAAATAAAACCTCACATACACCAAGTAACGAACAATCACTTCATATCTAAAACCAAACAATTATCCTAATGCATTCACTTTACTAGTGGTTCAAAAGCAAATCTAGCATGCAACAATTTTTTTTTGTCTTTTTGTGATTTTTTCCAATTGAAATGTAAACAATTCCTGATCTATGCAAGAACACACAATGCAAATGGAATCCAACAAGACACTGCAAGCCGATGGGTTGTAGGAAATTGGAAGTGAGGCCAGATCAACCCACTCCAATGTCACTAGCAAGATCTCACCCAACACTAAACTAGGAGGGTGGATCTAGTGATGAACAATGGTTATACAAGGACAAGTAAAACAACCAAGGACAAACACAACTATATATTCTTAGATCTGTTGGGTTCTCTGCCCAACCTCACTAAAATTATCAGAAAGAAAGAGACCCTATCCAAGAAATGAAAATCAAACCACACAAATGCATTCAAACAAACTTTGAAAGAAACCTATGTGAAAAACAAAAATTCAAACAAAGACCAAACCAGGTAATAACAGACCACAGTAGAACCCTATTGATCAGAGGAAAAATCTACCTTCAAGGTTCTAGGTATTAAAATTCAAATCTACAGTTTTTACAGAGCCTCGTGGGACACATGCATGTCAACAGGCGAGGGCCTCACTGGACACCCATGATGCAACACGTGAGGGCCTATAAACATTTTGTTTTTTGAGAACAAAGGAATTGCTCCAAATCTTCCAGATCTGTATCATATCTCTTATATCTGTTGGGTCTAGGCTCTGAATCAATTAAAGGAAGTATCTCAAGCAAACATAATCAAACTGAGGGAAGGATTGGCCAAGAGACTCAAACTAAAGAATAATTCTTCACCAGTATGGTCGCTAGTTCTGTTATGGGACAAATGCTCACAGGGATCTTGCTAAATACACAACAAAATATCCCTAGGATTAGCCTAGTAATACTAGACACAAATAGGGCTAGACTTCTTATGATTTTCCTAGATCTAGATTCAAACACATGGATTCATGATTATCCTAAGGATTGGTGAAATTTGCATACCTTTCTTGAGGTTTTCCTTCGTATCTCTTGGTNGAGTAGTGTTTTTATATTGTTGATGATTAATGCATGATTGAATCATCACATGGATATGCATGATAGTTGATGTTGCTTCTATAATGGTTAAGTTCTCATTGGATTGCCTAATTCACACTTTTCACTTTTCTATTGAAGTCAATATTGAGTTCATTCCTCTTGAATTATCATTCATTGTTAAGTGCCATCGTGATATCATAAGACACCGGAGACATAACCATCAACACTATATTTGAGTTTTCTTGCTTTCATAGATTAGAAGATAGTTTTCTTGCTTTCATAGATTAGAAGATAGTTTCCTTGATTTTGTAGGATAGATAGTCTTTTTTCTTTGGTAGATTAAGGAATAGTTTGCTTATCATAGATTAAAAGATTAGTTGTTAATTCCTCTTGCTTTCAATTTAGTATATTTCCTTTCATAAATTAGAAGTAGTTGTGAATTTTAATTTAAGAATAGAGTTCACTTGTTTCTTAGCTTAATTAGTTGCTTATTGATTAGTTTACTTGTTGTAGAAGTAATCATAGGTTAGTTAGTTGTTTACTTGCTTTAATAGGTTAGTTGCTTGCTTGTCTATTTACTTGCTTTCATAGGATAGTTGCTTATTGAATTTGAATAGGTTAATTAAAGTAGTTTGTTGTTGTTATTGCTTATTAGGTAGATAGTTTGCTTTTGCTTATTGTCATGATTAAGTTAATTTGCTTTAAGTAGGGTTTTCATTTTCTTTCTTAGGACTACCTATCGATCCTTTGTTCAAAGGTTACTTAGGGTAAATAGTTTAAGCTTCTTGATAGGGTTTGATTATTAGCCTTTGCTTGAATAGATTAGTTCTCAGATAGCCACTTCCTTAGTTAAACTATACTACCTCCAGCCTTTCTACCTTGGCATATATATTTCTACAACTCTAAGTTTACTTACCTTGGGTTGAAAATTTAATTGAGGGTTTTAAAGTGTTTTTTTAGTGCATATAGAACACCCATCACTCATGAATTTATTGTTTGGCAATCTTGGATTGGTTGTTTTATGTGTAACACCTATTTGTTTCTTGGTAGGTGATGCATTGGGTTTCTTAAATGCCACACTTCCTTCATTTTACTCATTTTTCCTTGCTTTCATCCCAATGACCCCCTTATCCATCAATTCGATACTCTTTCTCCTTTTTAAATCAAGTTTCAGGTTTAAGATTGTTTGGAGACATCCCAACAAACAAACACAAATTTTATCCATCTCCAAAGTAATGTGCAGTGCCGAGAGGCCATAGATATGTGTTGCCTATTTAAATGAATGAACTACAAGTGCATTGGGGTTTTTGAGTAACATTTTCAAGATTTAATGATCACCTACTAGTTGGTTTTTTGAAAACAAGATTGAGTAACTCTCTCGTAGTGTATTTTTGTTCTCAAAGTGAATACATTGAGTCCATGGATATCTAGAGCTCATACTTCACCAATAAAATTGATTTTTCATTGTCGCATTTCCAAGAGGCACTAAACAAATCACGCTTTTGGTAAGTATTTGCTTGATGACTTTGAAATTGATGAGGAAGTTGGCCTACTTCACTTGTGTTGCACT
This sequence comes from Picea sitchensis, assembly GCA_010110895.2. Taxonomy (NCBI): domain Eukaryota; kingdom Viridiplantae; phylum Streptophyta; class Pinopsida; order Pinales; family Pinaceae; genus Picea; species Picea sitchensis. The sequence goes on from SNQJ01S0025524.1 coordinate 28,391, forward strand.
TCTCCACAATAGGTTGGTTAAAACATCACATATGAGTGATTATTTTCTATGGGAATGCATATGAACAACAAGGATATAGGAAGGCACATGATACCCCAAGAACATGTGTGGGTCAACCTAATTGGTAATCACACCAGTTTCAATATTCTTGTCAATGTCCATGGAAGCTTGAAGGCAATCAAAAATTTCCCTTTTAATCCAAAATCCTAAGTTGTGGGGGGTGCGTGGGAGAGGTGGGGGATGGGGTGCATTCATTTTAAAAACCAAATAGACAATACTCATCAAGAACTAACTCTTAAGGTATCTAATTAATATGCAAAAAATCAATGGTTGAAATATCTGATTCTTTAATTCTCAAGCACATGTTTATGGATCACTTGAGAAATTATTGAGTAGGGGTTAACATTAGATGAATATTTACAAAGTAAATCCTACTCCATGTCATCCCAAATTTTGGTCATGCCTTTTAGTAGACTCTAACCACTCATGATAAATTTCATGCAACATTTGCATAACAACTATAACAAGCATATCATCATCCTTTACATTATGTATTATGTATAGTCCAACATATTTTGAGAGATGTTGTTAAAAAAAAATTGGTCCTTACCCATTAAAGAGAGAAAATTTTTCATCGGGAACGTGGGGAAGAGGATTATGGATCTCCAAATATAAGGGACTATAACACAACTATCTACAAGGTGCCTAACCAACAACACTCTAAAAGGAGAGGGAAGAAGATTGAGGTAGATCATAACATGTGGCAATGGAAGACTTGGATTCAAACGACAATAGGGTGAAGAAGATTGAGGTTGATCATAACATGTGGCAATGGAAGACTTATTTTCAAATACAATGGGGTAACCTTTATGAGATTTGGAAGGGGGGGTTTTCTTGTGAATTTTTGTAGTAGGGTTGTCAAGGAGTCGAGTTTCCTATCTCGATATCTTCTTATTGTTATGAGACAAATGATCATAGGGATATTGATGAATACACAGAAAAATATCCCTAGGATTATCCTAGTAATAATAGACAGAAAGAGGGCTAGACTTCTTATGATTTTCCTAGATCTAGATTCAAACACATGATTTCATGATTATCTTAAGGTTTGGTGAAGTTTGCATACCTTTCTTGAGGTTTTCCTTCGTATATCCTGGCTGTTGTAGTCCTGAAACTCCAACTCCAATCTCCACAACCTGCTTCCTGCATACAAAAGACAAGCAAAACCTTTCTACCTCTCTACTTGGGATTAGAATTCTATATCTAATTTGATTCTAATCAGATCTACAATAGCATGGATCATATCTAAACATGTATTCATCAATTACAAACATTTATAGGGGAAAACCAAATGATCTATTAATAAGTGTAAGAGTGATACAAAAAAATCATACCTTGGTTGTTGATGCTTGCTCCCTTGACATCCTTGCTCCGTTCTCCTCCTTTAGCTCCTTAGTCAGGCTAGGCTTCACTGACTTTTGGTTGTGGTAGATGGAACAAGTACCTCTTCAATTGGACAACATAACAATGCTCTGAATTATTTTTTTCCTCTTTCCCAAGGATTTCCTTTGTTATATATCTCTTTGGAAGAGGCTTGGGAGAGCTTCTAGATATTCTATAGACCACTAGAGACTTGAATGATGTGAGTTACTAGGCCTTTTCCATGAATATCCAACTAATCCCTCATCTATCACCTCGTAACTCCCCAATTCTAGAAGTTTTGTAGTGCCTCACTTGTTGAGACACTAGTGACCAGCGAGGGCCCTTGCTTGTTGTCTACTAGGTGTCCAACGAGGATCTTCAAAAATGGGATAAACCTTAGGAAAACATTTTATTTTGGATTCTATCCTCTTATGGATTCCTCTCTGGCCTATAGGGTGGAAATTAAGGCTATAACAAATGCCCCCTAATGTGTGAGGTCAGGAAAGGAATTGATGGCCGAAATACATTACAGTGAAATAGTGTACATGTGAGGCAGTGTGCAGAGGGAGAAAATGAGTGGCATAATTCAAAAGAGTCCTGCAATCAAACACCAAGGATGAGAGTAAAATAGATCATCCCATAGGTAGACATACTCAGACTATGAATGAGCATGGCCTCCAAACAATGCATTGCAGATCCATGATATGAAATTCTAGACCATGGCCACGAAAAAATACACAGTGGATCCATGATATGAAATGCTAGATCACGACCATGAAAGAATACACAGTGGATCCATGTTATCAATAGGACCGTAGAAAAAATACAATACAATGTGGATCTATGTCATGAACATAATAATAGCCACCAACAAATACAATGTGGATCTATGACACAACATATAGATATCAAGAAGACAACGAGAACTGAGGAGAGTGCCCCTGAAGTATTCAAAGTACTCATAGAAAAGTGATATAATCCATCACAACTTGGGAGGGGATGCTGTGAAAAAAGGATATGGTCCCATCCCAAGGTCTTCGTCCCAACCCCGATGGTACGAATCTACAACATGCGAATAATGAGCTATTTTCGAGCATGGTAGAAATCATCTAAGTATCGATCATTGATGTATACTGTTAACAGACGTGAGGGGAGCCACTGATGATGAATATGGACCCCAAGGTAATTAGTACAATATAGCGAGTGTGAATAGAGGATCTGATGTCGAACACTCGTAGAATCAATCGATCAGGAGTCAATGATGTAAACTCACTGTCGATCACGAGGAGGCCTGCCACTAAGGACTGCAAGCTCCAAGTTACTAGTTGGTTTCCAGATCCCTCTCCTAGATAATGTGTTGAAGTCAATAGGAAGTGATCCATTGAAGGAGGGCCTTAATGTATCCCCCATCAATCGACACGAAACATACACCGAGAGATGATGTGAAGAGAGAGTATCATGAAGTACAACTGACAGAGGGATGGCCAACTTAGATAGTCAACATAACAACAGATGGTTGACTCAGGCTTAAAATTCCCTTGAACATATAGCACAACACAATGGTGACTTGGTAGCAAGACACAAGAGTTGGATGAATATAGTGCAACAACGCAAGAGACATTGAAGCACTCTCCATGATGATTGGAAGAGTAACCAACCAGAGGAGTATCTATGACTCATATTACTGGGATGACTCCTAGGAAATATAAAACCCAACCATATGATGAGGGATCGAGTAGGTTCCATGTTCAAGGGTGACTCGACTGATGCTGCCATTTTTTAGAATAGACCAATGGTGAAAAACCCCCACTCTCTTTTGATTTTTTTTTTGTATTTTTCATCTCCTTCATGGTTTAATGAGCACGAAGGAATGACAAAAGTATTCTTGGTCTCCTTCATGGTTTAACGAGAAAGAAATAATTATGCAAGTAAGCTCGATATCATTTTTGTTTAGTTTTAACAAGCCCGAAAAAGAGATAAAACTATACTTGGCGGGAGAGAACGAGTGGCTTAGCAACATGCTCCTATGTTCCAAGCACATGGAATTGACTTAAGTAATGAGGAATGCAAATGGTAATGGCAAGTGAGATCCACTCTTAGCAGTTGTTCTCTCCCTGGGTAGGTGGATGCAAAACAGAGGCCAAATAATGAAATAGGAGAATGGTCAAGGTTATTGCATAGTGGTAAGCAGGATATGGGAAAACATCAGTGTAGCAGTGGGAAGCATGACGCGAGAAACAAATGCATAGGAGACCATTAAGAAACCATAACAGTTTTCGGGAACCCCCACGGGATATGGCCAGAACATAGATGAAGAGAGGAAAATGAGGCTCAATAATCAAGTCATGGTGGGGCTAAAGGAGGGCTCCCGAGCCTACTGGAAAATGTAGCATGGGCACCAAATGGAAATCTGAGTGCTAACTAGGGCACCCATGAAGGGTAGGGACTATCGAACCAATTACGATGTGCAAAAGGAGTGACTAAGGTCGCAATCGATTGGGTTCAAACCTAAGGCATAATGCTGGTAGTATGGCCAGTTAATAATGCAAAGTAGGAAATGCAAGGAAAAACCTATCCCTATATGTCAGTTTAGAAATATATACCTCAAGTGTAGTGGATGTCGCCATATTCGTAAAAAAGTCCCTAGAATCTTGTCAAGTACATGTAAACTAGACTCCAAGGTCAATTAAAGAAAAAATGGCATTAAAATAAAATGAGCTCAAATAAAATAAAAACCCACTTACTTGGTCTCATGGGGAAAAATGAATTTTTTATTGCCCCAAAGAGTTATAAAAGGAAAACTCACCTTGGTAAAAATCCAGTCTTCACTTTGCAAGGGAGGAGTGTGGAGAGCTTGAGGAGAAATCCCTCTTTCAAGAGCAGGAGTGGAGCTCAATGTGGATATTTCTTCAACCATTCAACAATCTTGATCCAGGTAAGCACTAGAAACCCCTTCCCTTCACATTTGGAGTTTTTTCTTGTATTTTTTTGAGAAAACGTGTGGCCTCTAGGTCAGCCGAGCACTAGGTCATGCCTATGTTAGGGAAACATTGTGGGAAACCATAGGGTCGTCACACATGGCCTTGATGGACATCCTGAGGGTGTCCTGTGAGGCCTCGCATGACGCTATGAGAGTGTCCAACAATGCCCAAGGAAAATTTCTTGGGTAGGTCGATCGATCATCCTTAAACAAGGGTTTTTTTCTCGCAGGCATTGTCTTCATGAATTTTTGGATTGATGGGTTGTTGTGTTTCTTATTTCCTGAAGGTAGACAACTAGATAAAGATGATTGAATGGAAAGAAAGACAACATGAAGCTGATGATTGTGATGCACAGGGGGATAACATGACCTTGGAAGCTCTCCTAGAGTGTGGGATTCTTAAGTTTTTTTGTTGTCTGTTGTTGGGCTCTCATGAGTATTTACTAGACCAACTAGTCCGATATTGGGAGCCTGACTAGGATTGCTTCATCATCCAGGGGAAGGTCCTAAAATTGGACATGGATGACATATAATTTTTCACTGGGTTATCCTGGAGAGGTACACCATGGCGAGTGGGTTATGCACCAGGAAGAGATGAGTATGCAATCGAGGATTTTACTAAGGAATACTATCAGGTTGGTTCTCATAAGACAAGAAGCCAGATCCCCATTGAATATATTTTTTTATCTATTGTTGAAGATCATCCTCTTTTGCATCACTCGGGCTTCAGAATCCACAACCCCTCATTTGGCTTCCAAGACCAACATGCATGTGGCTCTAATGTGCCTAGATCCTAAAATCTTCAACTGGTGGGAGGGAGTCCCTGCTAATATGAAAAATCAACTAACTCGTTGCAAGAAGGGAAAACAAAATCAGTTTGGATACGACTCCCTTCTAGTGACGATTTTTATGGAACGAGTGCCTCAGTTGAATCTTGGGATAGTGATGGGTCATCCAACGCCCTCAGACCCACAAATGGTGTATTGGGCCGAGTACATGGCGAGGTTACCAGGGGGGCACCATCATGATCATTATGGGATTGGGTTCTCCAGTTGGTGGCATCGCTAGATCATTAGCATTGAAGATTTCCCATATGCAGGGATGAACTTCCGCCGGGACCCAGAGCTGCCACTTTCCCTAGGAGAGGCATGGGGCCCCATGGGTAAGTGTGTCTTTTAGTTTTTTTATATTTCTATTTTTTAAAAATTTTGTGGCATATATAATGTTTTTGGTAGGTGCATACTAACACACATTTTCTTGTTTATGCATATGTAGGACCAGAGCGTCTAGAGGGATGGGGCCGAGATCATCGTTGGAGCAACGATGAGGAGTCATCAGGAGGGGAGGGAGGTGGTAGCAGTGAAGAACTACGTCGTGTCCTACAAAACTTGGAGGGGATGACAATGGGAGTCCCCCCCACACTGAGGAGGATATGTCGCGACACCTATGATGACATTCTAAGGGTGTGTCCCTCCCTTTTCACCAACTACTCCAGAAGGTGGCTCAGGCACTTTTTTTCTACCATGAGCATCACAATTGAGTTTCCAATGACACCCCTTTTTGTACTACACTTAGATATTTAGCTGGTTGGCATCTATATGTATCATGAGGCCAATAGAGCCCCTATTTTGTATATGCCCCTCTTTTGGAAGGATGTAATCAGACATTGCATATATATATACATATGTTTTGTTTTAGTTGCCTATGAATGTCTAAATGATGTGACTAGGAACCCATGTTTTATGTACATGCATGCTTAAAAACTTAATTTTAATGAGACAAATGCCAATCTAACACATAGTTAGCTAATGAATCAACCAACACATTATATCTTCTTTGAATGTGGCAATATTATATATGCTCAAAATAACGTTCAAGAAGGTACACCCTCAGATAATTACACAAAAGGACGAGATGTATGAACCATTAGAATATCCCACATAGACTGAGGAGGACGATGAAATATGAAAATCAAGCATAAAGCATGATAAGTAGCTAACTGATACAACTAACATAAACACAAACAACAAAACACACCATTCCAAAACCAAACAAAAAACACACCTATGTACAAAGCATCATGCGATCAGATGGCCTAAGCATAATAATTCCTTAGGTAGATCCCATTATGGGGCTATGAAAGAGGATTCCTATCATAATCTACAAGATCGTAGGATCCTCTCTTCAATACATGTTTAAAAATGTAGGGACCATGCCAAAGGGGTTCAAACTTACTTGCTCCCAAGGTGTCATGGTCTTGGTCATAAACCAAAACCAAGTCACCCTATGAAAAGATGCAAGGATGGACATATTTGTCATACTGAGCTTTGATGCGCTTCTTGTTTGTTTCATTGGCTAAAGTAGCATCATGACATTGTTCATCAAGCTGGGTTAAGTATAAGAGACTCTCCTCCTCGACGAAGGTATTGGGAAATAGTTCTACAACAAGTTTTAATGACAAGATTTCACATTCAATTGGTAATACTTCCTCTAGACCATAAACAAGTTGGAAAGGGGTAAATCCAGTGGCATTTTTGGTAGAGGTACGGTAAGCCCATAATGCCGAAAAGAGCATAAGATGTCAGTTTATCTTGTGTTTCCCTAATATCCTCTAGATCATTGTCTTGAGGATACAATTAATGGATTCTACTTGGCCATTTTCTTGAGGGTAATAAGGTGTCGAGTTCTCGTGCCAAAAACCCAATCTGGAAGCTAATTCAAACATCATATTATTAAGAAAATGGGACCCATGGTTCGTCACTATGGTATTTGGAACACCGAACCTATCAGTTATATGATTGAACATGAAAAGAGCAACAATGGTTTCATTGTTATAAAAGGTAGGCAAAGCCTCAACCCATTTAGTTAAGTAGTCAGTAGCCACGATGATGTAGCCATGACCATTATCCGAGGTAGGCTTACATGTCATGAAATCAATGCCCCACTTAGAAAAGGGGTCGATGGTCACCATATGATGTAGGGGGGCATGAGGAACATACATCTTACGAGTGAATATTTGACAAGAATGACACTTTTGGACCTTATTCATATAGTCTTTAAAGATTGCAGGCCAGAAATAGTCAGTGAACAATATTTTCTGGGCAGTGGCCAACCCAAAGAGATGACTGCCACATGCCCCCGCATGGTAGTCATTCAGTACTCTTTCAGCTTCCTCATGGATAAGGCAATGATGTAGAATAAAATCATCAACCCCCTGATGATACATGGTGTCATCTACAATAAGGTAGTGTCTATCCTAATGCCTTATGCCCCGTCGTTCATCACGGGAAAGTTGAGGACATAAAATTTGAGACTAGAGGTAGGCCAAGACATATCCATACCAAGGATCAAATGAATCAATAAGGAACTAGAACTCATCAAGGAAAGAGTCATTAAACATTGGTTCCTCATTGGGTCGGGGAAGTTTAGAAATCAACTTTGCGAAAGCCAAGGATTTCTTAGATTTGGATGAAACAAATTCCAAGTAAAACTCTTGGAGGATTACTGTCCACTTCGAGTATTTTCCCCCAATTGATATGATGGATAAGGATGTGTTGCATTGGGTTGGCATCAAAAACTACAATGGTTTTTCACAAGAGGATGTAATGGCGTAATCATTGGACATCGTAAACTACCGCCAAGGCCAACTTCTCAACATGAGAGTATCAAAGCTCATGACCAACAAGTCCCTTTCTAAGATAGTAAATGATGTGCTCTCGTTGTGCATTGTCCTCTTGGATGAGCACCATGGAAATGGTGGATTCAAAAGCGATGAGATGAAGAAAGAACTATCGAGTATAATCAGGAGGGATCAATAAGGGATTCAACATCAAGGCGTCAAATGACCATTGTGCCAGGTCGTCCCACACAAAAGCTACACCTTTCTTCAATAAGTGAATAAAACCTTTCGTGATATCAACATAATTGGCAATGAATCTATGAAAAAAGTTTGCCTACCCTCGTGAACTTTGAAGTTGGCTAATGGTACAAGGAGGAGGAAAATTGACAATAGCCTCGATCTTCGAAGGATCAACGAATATCCCATACTTGGACATGATGAATCCTAGAAATATCCTAGAGACAACACAAAAAATACATTTATGTGGATTCAAACAAATGTTATAGTATCAACATTGGATAAAAATGGCCCATAAGTGACCAGTATGATCCTCACGATGCTTTGAGCGAGCAACTAAATCATCTAAGTATGCCTCTATGATTTGTTTGATGGTGTGGAAAGTGTATGACATGGCCCAGTGGAAGGTGGATCCAACATTTTTAAGACCAAACGACAATTTTTGATAAGAAAAAGTACTCTAAGGACAAATGAAGGAAGTCTTGTGTTGATCTTCTGGTTTTATTTGGATTTGATTATAGTCAGAGAAACCATCCATGAATGAGAAGATTTCGCTACCGAGACATTCGTCGATAATCTGGTCAATGAATGGGGTTGGATAATTATCCTTTGGACAAGCCTTGTTTCAATCCCTATAATCGACGCAGGCCCTAATAGTGCCATGTTTCTTAGTGACCAAAATGATTTTAGAAACCCATTCGTTCAAGGGAATCAGAGAGATAAACTGTGCACGAAGAAGTTTTTCTACCTCCACCTTGATGGCAACAACTTTCCTTGGGTTGACTGGCTGGAGCTTCTGCCAGATCGGCTTGGCTTCGTCATACATTTTGATCTCATGTTCAACAATATGGGGGTTAATGCTAGACATTTCTTCATAGTACCAAGAGAAAACATCACAAAATTCTTTGAATAGGGATGTGGCTGCTTCAATTTTTTGGGGTGAACAATTGGCACCTATCATGATGTGTTCCATAACACCTGGATTCTGGAAAATGTCAATGGGTATGGTTTTCGAAATGTTGGCCAAGTTCCCTTCTGATAAAACATCATGAATCATAATAGGAGATCGGGACCATTGAACATGACTAGTGGCAATAGGATTTTGAATGTCATCCTCAAACCATTCCAAATCACGGAGGAAAGATGCACGATGGTGAAAATCCTCCCATGGCATATTAGGTGAATCCATGACCTCCATGATAGCTTCATTAGATGGAATTTCAAGATCAAGGAAGTCGTTCGACATAGAAAGAGGATAGATGACCCAAGAGGGCTTGGGATACTGATCAGATTCCACATCCCGAGGGGAATCCAAATCAAGGCCAACGGATGCAAATTAAATCACCTGGTAGGAAATCTCTATCAGGGTGAGCGACATGGATGCGCCATATTTATAAACATCCTCAAGGTGAGGTATCACCCAAGGGTCAAAATACCCGAGGGATCCACTGATAAATGATGAAATCATGTTGATAGGAGCTACTCTGACAGTGGGAGACAGTGGGGGAAGGGGAAATATTCCCATTAGAGAAGGATCTTTGAACATCCCCACACCGACGTTCATATAAGACTGTGTGGTATCACCATAAAAGGGTACATTAGATCTCATATTGGATACAAGGTCTGGGGTAAACATGAGTTGATCAATATTAATGATTTTCCCTTGATGAGGGAAGCATAAAACCTTGAAGACTGACGAGAAAATTGTAGTCATCTCATAGAACCAAGTACACCCAAGTAACAAATTGTACTCAAGAGGTGCATCGACAACCTCCACATCAACAAAGACAGTCTTACCACCTAAATCAATGGGTAAGGAAATGATTATTCCATGAGTTTGGAACATGTGTCTGTCAAATGATTTCAATACTGTGGTAGATGTGTTGAGCTTAGGAGAGCCAACAAATTTCCAACAAGAAATAGACATGATGCAAGTCAAGGTTCCTTCATACACCACTGTCCAATAGATGTTTTTCCCCAATGATCGAACTATGATTTGAAAGGTGACCTGATGGGAGAGCCTATGAGTAACCTAAGAAGAATCAAAGGTCATCAAAATAGACTCCAAGGGATCAACCCCACCAATGGCAGCCAATAAGTATTTTTTTTGTGCTCAACAACTTTGGAGAACTTCAAGTGCAGACATGGCACATGGTGCCTAGGCCAAGTCTTCCACAATATTGTAGTTGTGGGAAACACATGTGTTTGGATTATGTGTTGTGCGTTGAAGAACACCCTTTGGGTGGTGAAGCAATGCGTCAAAATATGGATTTTCAATATGAAGAGGGCCACTATCCTGGGAAGAAGATCCTACTTTTTGCCCAACATGGGAAGGCTTGGGAATTTCTTAGTTTTTGTTCCTAGTCTGAAAATTGACCGTTTGGTCGCACATGAAAATGGAAACATTCGAGGAAGACCCCTCATGGTGAGGGGTGCTTGTTATTCCCCCTTGCGGAGAGACATGATTTGTGGCAACTGTGTTTTGTGATTGTGGAGGGAAAGGATGGGTTAAGACATCAGGGTACTAGAAGCCCCCATGTTGTGCCAAAAATATATGGACTTCATCCTTTCGATGGCACTCGTGAGTAGGGTGTTCTTCCCCAAAAATTGTGTAGGGAAATCGACTCTTCCTCTTTTCCTTAGTGCCTCCCTCCTGAGTGTTTTTGGTAGAGGCGGTCCTTGTCTCATTGTTGGAATTTTTTTTCTTGTTCCTCTTTTTCTTTCCTCTGGGTTTTCGAGGATTCTTCGGTTGCATGGAATACACCTAATTGACCTCGGAAGTTTGAGTAGGGACCACAACAATTTGAGTACTAGTACCAGAAGCCGATGGGTGTGAATTAATGGACAATTGACCCATCTTATCAGCTAGCTGGTTCATAGAGGCATGTGAAACAAAACCTACCACACCATCGACATTGAGTCTTGGGTTTGATTTCCTTGGATCAGCCGATGACCTAGGATAATTTGGAATAATGTCATAAAGTGTACCCAACTGTGAATAGATCAAGTCCAAGGTTTGAGAATGCAAAATGGATTACTCCTTGGTTGCCCCCATGACCACAACTACATCTCTGGAAATGGGTGGTAGGAGGAACTTGGTGAACCGCTCCATAAGGAGTGTGTCCAGAATATGACTCTTAATCATCCTATGATGTCGCTACAACTCATGTATATGATCGGAAATATGTGTGGAATTATCTTGACATGGTGAATTCAAGAGCTCAGTTCTTATCTCATACTGAATACACAATTGATAATGCGTTAAAAACACCACTACCAGATCATTGAAGATTTTAAAGGAACTAACTTTTAATTCAATATACTATTTAGCGACAACTATAGTCATGGATCCCTGGAAAAGACGCAACCTCACACTATCATCCACCAACGAGTTAGATGAAAACCATAAGTGGTATGTCATGATGTGTGTGGAGGGGTTCTCTCCTTCCTTTTTGTCGAATTTTGGAATATTTGATGGAAACTTGGAAGGCATTTCCGACCATGATGGGTCATGGGAAATAAGGTCATTTGTTAACCTTGAAAAATTCGATAAATCTAACATTGTGACGAAAGTAAACGATGCAAATAAATGCTGGGAGGGAGGTGAAGTCTCTACTATCCTAGATGGACCTTGTGGTCCCCCTATGCTGGTACTATTGGAGGGTTGGAGAGTTCGTAAAGAGTGAGTTCCCACTGGGATGGTGGCACCTCTAGGAGCACGACTTCTCTGAGAACCAAAGATGCCCCTAGGGGGATTGCCCTCAGGGGTAAATGTTGACCCTCCTGGAAAAATGTTCCTGAAGTTAGTCCTAGGGAAGAAACCCCTAGGACCTATTGTGGTAACAAAAGGAAAACCTCCCCAAGGTGAAAAATCCCCCACAAGGGTTGTGCCCCCAAGGAAAAGTGTGCTACCCCATGGAAGTTAAAACCTCCATAAGTACTTCTTCCCCCAAATTGAGTAGGAATAGCCCAAAAAACACTAGACATATTCCATCCAAAAGGTGCACCCACAACTGATGATGTAGGGCCGCTCATAGGATTGGAGGAGGTGGAAGGAGGTCCACTTCCCATGTTGAAACCAAAGCTTGCCCCCCACTGGAAAAGAATCTAGAAGTGGGAAGTGATGTAGAAGGTATGGGCGTAGGGACACTAGGTATACTGATGAATGGAATGGAAGACACAACTTGTTTCCCCTAGATCGAGGGACCAATAGAAAATGGTATGGACAATGTAGGTCCAATGGAGCTAATGGGTGGTAATGTGGACATCATCCAGATGCCCCCGGGGGAATTTCCCCTAGGCCCACTTGAGGATGGGCTTGTAGACCAAGCCACACTAGATGAAACACTTGATCTGGACATGGTGGTAGGATCACTAAACAAAGAAAAGGGATAACTAAAAATCTCTCTTACTTGAACAAGTATACGGGTGTCGGGCTCCATCAAAGGCAGATCAAAATTTGGTGGAGGACATTCATCTACCACCTCCACTTCGACCAAACCGGTCTCGTCAAACCAAAGATAAGACCCTTCAAATCCATTGTCACATATGTTGTGCAACTTTAGAAGCGGTTGCACCTCTGTAATAGGCTCAAGTCCTCGTAGCCGACGGGACTGGCACGATAGTTCAACCATGGTGGATATACTATGTTAAAATCCAAAAACAATTCAACCTAAGGCCAATCTAGACTTGGATTCAAAGACCACATCCCTAATGAAAACTATGATAACAACAAGCAAACCAATGGGATTAGGGGCCTTCTAAAAACCAACCCTATGGGGGGGATGAAGTCCCCACAAGATTGGCTAGTGAAGGTGTGAGGAGAAGTTATGATGATCTTCATGAAACAACCATGAACGGTGCAAGTACCCTTTATTAAGGTAGGCACCCTCTGGGAGAACTGAGACTGTGAATGACCGTTTACCCCAGGTACTATAAGCACATCCCAACTGCAGTCACCTATGTGCCTCCCTAGGAAAGGTCACTAAGGCTACCACCTAACAATCAATGGTCGAGAAAATAGTAGTAAGTACGAACAAATGTAAGGAAAGGGTAACTAAGCCAAAAGCTCCAAAGGTGTTAACCAACATAACCCCCGTATAAGTAATGATTGAAGCAGTATCGTAAACACCAAAAAAACAAGAGAGCGGTAATCTCCCTACTTTCCCTGATGCAACCTCGTGCTTAACTCTCGTGTTTTAGGAGGCTCCTGACACACTGGTTGTAAGAATGGATTTTAATGCTCTTTACTCACTCCTAAGTTGAGTTTTGTGTCCTTAGAGAGTTTACTCTCCAATCGAATTCCAACGCCCTAAACCTAGCTAATGTTGGTTCACTATAAAAAGAAAAATGTCTGATTGATTTTAGATTACGCTTTCTTTTTATGGTTGTTGCTTAAGTCCATGGGTAGCAGATGAAATTTTAGTGATGTTTTGACTCTTGACCCAACCAAGAAATGCAAATATGACAATGAAAATTGATCACTTTGATGAACTCTAGCTATGGGAGGGAGAGATAATATTTCCTTTTTTCTTTGCAAACTTGTAAAAATAAAACCTCACATACACCAAGTAACGAACAATCACTTCATATCAACCAAACAATTATCCGAATGCATTCACTTTACTAGTGGTTCAAAAGCAAATCTAGCATGCAACAATTTTTTTTTGTCTTTTTGTGATTTTTTCCAATTGAAATGTAAACAATTCTTGATCTATGCAAGAACACACAATGCAAATGGAATACAACAAGACACTGCAAGCCGATGGGTTGTAGGAAATTGGAAGTGAGGCCAGATCAACCCATTCCAATGTCACTAGCAAGATCTCACCCAACACTAAACTAGGAGGGTGGATCTAGTGATGAACAATGGTTATACAAGGACAAGTAAAACAACCAAGGACAAACACTACTATATATTCTTAGATCTGTTGGGTTCTCTGCCCAACCTCACTAAAATTATCAGAAAGAAAGAGACCCTATCCGAGAACTGAAAATGAAACCACACAAATGCATTCAAACAAACTTTGAAAGAAACCTATGTGAAAAACAAAAATTCAAACAAAGACCAAACCAGGTAATAACAAACCACAGTAGAACCCTATTGATCAGAGGAAAAATCTACCTTCAAGGTTCTAGGTATTAAAATTCAAATCTGTAGTTTTTACAGAGCCTCGCGGGACACATGCATGTCAACAGGTGAGGGCCTCACTGGACACCTATGATGCAACACGTGAGGGCCTATAAACATTCTGTTTTTTGAGAACAAAGGAATTGCTCCAGATCTTCTAGATCTATATCATATCTCTTATATCTGTTGGGTCTAGGCTCTGGATCAATTAAAGGAAGTATCTCAAGCAAACATAATCAAACAAAGGGAAGGATTGGCCAAGAGACTCAAACTAGAGAATAATTCTTCACCAGTATGGTCGCTAGTTCTGTTATGGGACAAATTCTCACAGGGATCTTGCTAAATACACAACAAAATATCCCTAGGATTAGCCTAGTAATACTAGACACAAATAGGGCTAGAATTCTTATGATTTTCCTAGATCTAGATTCAAACACATGGATTCATGATTATCCTAAGGATTGGTGAAATTTGCATACCTTTCTTGAGGTTTTCCTTCGTATCTCTTGGTCGTTACAGTCCTCAACTCCAGCTCCAAGCTCAACAACCCGCTTCCTACATATAAAGATAAGAAAAACCTTTCTACCTCTCTACCTGGGATTATAATCCTAGATCTAATTTTATTCTAATCAGATCTACAATACCATGAATCAGATCTAAACATTTGTTCGTCAATTACAAACATTTATAGGGGAAAACAAAATGATCTATTAATAAGTTTAAGAGTGATACTTCAAAAGCATACCTTGGTTGTTGATGCTAGCTCCCTTGACCTCCTTGCTCCTTGCTCCTTGCTCCTCCTTTAGCTCCTTGGTCAGGCTAGGCTTCACTGACTTCTTGATGTGGTAGATGGAATAATTACCTATGCAATTGGACAACATAACAATGATATGGATTGTTTATTTCCTCTTGCCCAAGGCTTGCCTTTGTTATATAGCTCTTTGGAAGAGGCTTGGGAGAGCTTCTATATTTTCTAGAGACCACTAGAGACTCAAATGATGTGACTTCCTAGGCCTTTTCCATGAAGATCCAACTCATTTGTCTCCTATCACCTCGTAACTCCCCGGTTCTAGAGGTTTTGTAGTGCCTCACTTATTAAGACACTAGTGAAAAGTGAGGGCCCTCACTTGTTGTCTACTAGGTGTCCAACGAGGATCTCCAAAAATGGGCCAAACATTAGGAAAACGATGTATTATGGATTCTATCCTCTTATGAATTCCTCTCTGGCTTATAGGGTAGAAATTAAGGCTATAACATTTATGAAACTACTTATAGAATCTTCAAACAATTTAGAATTAAATACATCATACCACATACAACCAAGATTTTCTCTTCTAAAATTGTGAATTATAAGTTATAAGGAAGTAAGGTGGGGGAAACACTTGTAATTTGAAGCCATAGATGGCATAAATAAATTCTAGACATAACATTTATTTTCCCAAATAGATCAATACACCTTAATAAAGAGTGTTCCCTATAAATATGAAAGTACAGTCACGAAGGAATTCTTCATATGCCAATTGTAGGCTCCTACCATAACAAACCCTCGTTTATATGTGCTATATAGAGTATTATCACCATTAATCCTCATTTATATGTGCTATATAGAGTATTATAACCATTTAATATGTTGATAATATTTTAGGATATACTATTTTCTAAGAAAAATATTTGATTGTGACTCGGAAATAGATGGAAAAATCTAACAACAAATGAGAATACTTAAACACTTCTTCATTTTGGAAGAAAATACACTCACAAATCATGTAAATTCATATAAATCCTAGTTAGCTACTCTAAAGACTTGAAACATTTGTCGTTAAACCCATTGGAAAATAATGGAACAAGTGATGCAATAAAGGAAATACTTAGTCTTAAATGAAAGAATCTGCCAATGATGAGTGAGGGGTATAAGCTCAGATCACGATAGAAGAGTTAATATAGAGATGAATAATCACTACACAAACTATATAAAAACTCAATCATTAAATAGAAAATGTCAAAGATAGAGCACATAGTGAAATATTATAGATAAACATAACAATTTTAAAAGATTAAGTGAAATTTTGAAGTGAAGTGGAAAGCAGTCGGTTGGAGTAAGAAGCGACAATAACAACATAACCAAACAACAACAAGATAATAACATTACAACGAGATAGTGTAGAAAAGTTGAGTGACTTTCATCCTTGGAGTTGGATGAAGTGATCATATAGACTCAGGTAGCAAATTGTGTGGAGTTGGGTGCAGTACAATTTGGTTGGTTTGTGGGAAACTCGGGGTTTCCACTTTGGCATAATTTGGGTTTCCAATCGGCAAGAAACTTGGGGTTTTCAATAGACTTAGCTACAATGTGGTGTACAAGTTTGAGCGGAGAGTTAGATATCACATATTTTGTAGATGTTGTCGGGGATGACAATGACTTGAGGTGGTGGAGGATGTAAGCTCTTCAAATAGAAGGGTGCGAAGACCATTGCCCAAGTCCTTAAGAAGATGGAACTTGGGGTTTCTCTGACACCCAAGTATTATGCTAGTTGGGAAAGTGGGTTCCTTGGGCATGTGAATGTGCCAACGGGATTCCCCAAGTATGAAGCGACTAAGATATTGGGGCACTCCGGCACAAGCGGTGCATCAAGATTGGGGCACGTCGGCATGAGGGCGCACCAAGGTTGGGGCACGCGGGCGGTCCCAAGGGGCATGACGATTGACGAGCGCATGGGTTTGTTTGGGTGATCGGGTCCACGAAGGGGCGCAACGATTCTTTTGGGCACATGGGTTTGCGAAGGGGCGCGAAATCCCAAAGGGCGTGACGGTTCACGATGGTGACCTTTGGAGTGCCTATAAGAGAACAAGGGCACACAACAAGGGAATAAAAATTGGAAGAACAAGGAGAGAAAGAGTATCTCTGCGATTCTGAGGCAAAATTAGAGGAAGAGGGACGTGCTCCTTCAAGGATCCAAGTCGCTCCACATGGGAGGACTTGTGTTGCCTTGAGGTGATTCGGTGGACAAATTTGGAGTGACCTTCTTTTTGGCTGAGTTTGGGGAAAGTCTTGTCACATGTCTAAGGAGGCATGCTAGGAAATAGAACCATAGGTCTGTGCAAAGTCTTGCTATAGAGAAGAGACTGAGTCTCTGGTTGATGCACATTTTGGGTGCTCCATAGAAGTTGTGAAAGATGTTATGGTGGACGAGTCTTGCTATTAGAAATGTGTATATGAGTGTCTTAGCGAGATGAGGAGAGTCATGTGACTCTATCAAGTTGTAAACCGAGTCGGTAGTGCTCATATTGTAACATTTTTGCAACAATAAGACTTATCCAGGTGTTAGGAATGGTTTGTGCCGCCCACACTATATCTGTGTTTCTCTTGTTTGTTTCACTAGTGTTCTCTTCGTTTCATGGATGTATGCTTATATACGAGTAAGTGTTAAGCTGTTAAAAATTGTCTAAGTATACAAGAGTTGCACTAGAGTAGGAGTGTGACTCGCTGATATCCTAGAACATAGTATGAGTATGCTCTAGGTGAAGAGGCATAGTCCA
The DNA here is from genome assembly GCA_010110895.2 of Picea sitchensis. Classification (NCBI taxonomy): domain Eukaryota; kingdom Viridiplantae; phylum Streptophyta; class Pinopsida; order Pinales; family Pinaceae; genus Picea; species Picea sitchensis. The sequence goes on from SNQJ01S0025524.1 coordinate 46,316, forward strand.
GATGAAGTATCCTTAGTGTTGCCAAGTAGTCAAGTGAGAAATGTCGCGGTGCCGCACAACCTCAAGAGGTGCACGATCGCAAGATTCGACTAGGCATTCTATGGGGACGTGACATGTATCTTATCTAGAATTATTTAAAAGATTTTTAAAAGATTTATTTCTTGCAATCAATGTTTTGGTAAGAAAGTTTTTTTAGATTTATTATATATATTTTTAGATTGATGTTTTCGGATCCATTACATATATTTTTAGATCAATGTTTCAAATAAAACAAATGTGATCCATCATTATAATCAAAAATGAAAAAATATAATCATTTAAAATTGTATTAACATGAAAAACAATGAAACTCTAAACATTTTGTTAATAAAACCCACATTACATTATATTATGATGGAACTTAATTTACAACTAGAATGATTGTAATTCATGCAATTTCACTATTTATTTATTGAATTTTATTTTATTATTGTAGAAATTCGAAGTATAAGAAATAAATAAAGTTAATACTTTAAAATATATATAAATAAAATCTATATGTAAATAAATAAATAAATTATATATATATATATATATATATATATATATTTTTATTTTTATTTTTTTTGAGTAAAAAAGGGGATCCTGCTATATTAGATAGACAAAAATAACAAAGTATACAGAAGAGTAGGTCTGTAGCCACACAAAATGCTGCCGATTATCGGAAACCATCATATGTAGAAGGCAGGTAGCACTGACATAAAGCATAATAACAAGGTGACATCTGTTCTGCCCGTAGGAAACCAGAACATATGTTGAAAAGTTTTAAGTACACATAAAACTAAAAACCTAGATGGAAAATAAAAAACCCAAATGTCGTATGAACTGTCATCCATGCTGGAAAGCTGGAATGGCGAAAGCTTGTGCACAGAGGGGACATTTCCTTTTGGCAGGCGCGTTGGAGAATGCGTCAAATAGCATGTCCATGCGCTGACCCAAGAGGAGAGCCCGGAATTCCAAATCCACCAGGTGCCCACGAATGTCTGTCATCATAGCCAGGTGCTCGTCTCGGATGAGTGGATTGTGCATGCTACCACCCACGTCCTCAGCCGCTTCAGAACTTGCATCGTGCCCCTCCTGCTCCACAATAGCCGCTGCTCCACAATAGGCTCAGCGTCCTGCGAGCCTGCGACATTCGCTTGAGTGCCATGGCAACTGCAAGTATCATCCCCAGGCCATGGAATTTCCTCGACTATACAGCCGAGGGTATAATCGTTCAAGGCCGGACTGGGCTTGCAGGTCTCCTGATGAGGCACCATTCGAGACTGTACAGGGAACGATATGTCCGCCATGGAAGGATCTTCGACCACAATACAGGGAGGAAATTCCTCCTCAGGACCACCTTTCTGCAGAGCTTCCAACTCGAGGTCTCTACCCTGTTGACTGCTGCCAACGCCAGGTTCTGCTATAATGGCCAGCCTCGCCCTCCTTTCCTCCCTGTTTTTCTTTCTGAGAATGGACGTCGCCATAGCCAAGGCACGTTCCAGCTCTTCCTTACAGCGACGTTGAGCCCTATGGGCCTCCCATGCCGAGCCACGACGAGGTCTACCTCGCTTCCTGGCCATGGAACAGGGTGAGTGCAGGTGAAAGCCAATTGGCCCGAGGCAGCAAGTAATCAATTGCAGGTTAGCTCGGACGAGCAAGCTCTGCCGCGAGACGGTCCAAATGAGAAACAACAAGAATGTTGGACCACGCCTGCACAACCGGAGTATAAGCGAGATACAAATTCGCACCAGAGCGTCACATTGCATGCCAGACACAGTGTGAATTGGGCTGCACCAACTCAGCCTTGCAGAGCTCGGAGCCGAGGCGAGTGCAGACCCGCCTTGCCCGGGCAAACTAAAATCCAAATTGTCAAGAGCCGAGCCCATCCTTTTGCCTTTAATTCTGGCCGTCCCGGAAGCGCTGCAGACGTTAATGCTCGCTCGCGGGAAGGGTCTCTCCGTCCTGCCCCTGCTGCTGTATCCGTCCTCCATGGTAAATACATGCGCGTGGGTGGCAGTGACTACCATTTAAGCTGGGGCCGAGTGGAGTCCACCTGTGACCCCTGGGCGACGTGTCACCCCATCCGGGGATATATATATATATATATATATAATTATAAATTATATGAAAAAATTAAAAAATTAATTTTAATAGATAAAAATCATAATTTAGTATTAAATTTATTAATTTATAAATGATTTATTTTTAAATGTATAAATATAAAAATAGTTTATTAATACATTGGTAATATAAAAAAAAATATTATTAAGTATACATCATACTATTTTATAAATATTCAGTAGAGTAAAAAATAACAAAATGATATAAGTACATCATACAAACCAGTGCTAAATAATATAAGAAAAAGTGATAAAAGGAGGTTGTAAGAAAAAGCTTGAAAATATAAGGGGTAATAAAGAATATAAGGATATGTGGTACATAAAAAGTAGTATGAAAAAACTTTAAAAATATAAGGGGTTAAATATGCTATAAATAGTAATGTAAGATGATATAGTAACAAAAGTTTCGTTATAAAATATTTGTGTTATAAATATTTTTATAAAAATAATAAATAAAAATATATAAATGGAAAATTAAATGAAAACATAAATAAATAAAGATAAATTTTATAAAAATAATAAATAAAAATATTGAAATGGAAAATTAAATGAAAACATAAATAAAAATAAAAGATAAAAAATAAAAGGAAATAAAAATTAAAGAAGAAAGATAAAAAGGAAGAATGAAATTAAGAAAATAAAAACCGAAAATAAAAGAGATTATCTTGAAATAAACATGGTTCACAATATTGAGGCCCAATTCTCATTAATCTTTCAACCATCGTCTCTAGTAAGATTATTAGGTCACTTTTCTATTTCGATAACTTTCCTGAATTTTGTGTTGTGGTAGTGATCCACTTTGGCTAGAATTTTGGCATCTTCTATGCAAATTTGATGCTTTGTCATGTCTGAGTGTTTGGTTAATGTGAAGGGATGAGTACAATTGTGCTTAATATCAACTGCATGTTCATGAATCCTAATCTTGATGGAATGTCCAGTTTCACCCATGTAAGGTTTTCCACACGAGTAAGGAATCATGTAGACACCTTTTCGATCGACGAGATAACTTCAAATAGTGGTAAGGGGTTTGAAAGTGGCCCCAATATTCTTCTTTTTCAAAATTCAAGTAAGTTTGTTCATAGTCCCTTGTATGTAGCGCAAGAAAACATTGGAAGCTTAATCAATGATGTGCTCCTTGTTCCTGGGTCCTCTAGTACATGCATTTTGAAGGTCAATAATCCCTTGACACTTTTTGTAACCATTATTTTTGAAAACCTTGAGAAGATATATTTCTTCTTCTTCTAAATGATATTTGTTAGAGATTCTCAAGGCTTTGATGGCTAGAGTGATGAGAACCCCAAGTTTCTGAGCACGGTGGTAGTGGGATTCTGCATGGAGGTATTGTTACATGTGGGTATTTTTTATATAAACTTAGTGTGCCATATATCCATGTTGTTTTTAATGAATGGAACAATATGTTTATGGTAAACAAGAAGATGGATCTATGGTGCACCAATTTTACAGAAAAAAGGCCCGCACAGAAAAATACCTCCATGCATAATCCCACCACCATATTGCTCAGAAACATGAGGTTCTTAATACTCTAGCCAACAGAGCCCTGAGAGTCTCTGACAAAGATAAAAATTCCATCTCCTCAAGGTTTTAAAAAATAATGGTTACACAAAGCATTGAGGGATTAAGGCCTTTTAGAACTCCAGTAGAGGATCGAGGAACAAGGAGCAGATCAATGATCGAGTTTCCAAAGCTTTCTTGCCCTACATACAAGGGACTATGAACAAGCTTGCCATCATTTTGAAGAAGAAGAACTTTGGGGCCACTTTTGAAACCCTTACCACTATTTGAATCTCCCTCAAATCCATCAATGACCCTATTGATCTTGCTGATTAGAAAGGTGTCTATATGATTCCTTTCTCCCGTGGAAAACCTTATGTTAGTAAAAATGGACGTTCCATCAAGATTAATATTCATGAACATGCAATTGATATTAAGAACAACTGTACTCATTTCTTCGTGTTGGCCAAACACTCAAACATGATAGAAGCATCATATTTGCATAGAGGGTGAAAAAATTCTAACCAAAGTGGATCACTACCATAATAGAAAATTCAGGGAAGATACTGAAATAAAAAAGAGGCATAATAATCATAATAGAGACTGTTAGCACTTGGTAAATTTCCTAGAGGTTGACAACAGAAGAAATCTACAAAGGTAACTTTATCCAACCACTTTTGAAGCTGGGATCTAGCCCTTCCAACTCCAGAGAGGGATCTCTCTATTAGATTTAGCTATGTTTCAAATTTCAAATATTAGGCTAGGTAAAGAAATAGATTGGTTTTGTAGTCAAAGTATTTTTTGAATTGGTTGAGACAGTCTACACATCCATTGGGCTATGGGGTCTGTGTTTTAATAAAATATGAAATACAAACCAGAAACGTGAAGGAAAACTTCCACAGGGCAAGATAATATACTCATTGGATCTTTTAGTAGCTTAAATGATGAACATAAGAAAAGATGAGAAAGATAATTTCAACTAAGAAGCAGTTAAGAATTTCTTAATTGAAAACACCAGAAGATAAACACTAAAATCTTTCGAGTTAGAAACAGGGTATACAAGATAAATCATGCAACATTCGTTACTCTTTAAAGATTAGTTTCAGAAAACAATATGATNTTAAATGATTTATTTTTAAATGTATAAATATAAAAATAGTTTATTAATACATTGGTAATATAAAAAAAAGTATTATTAAGTATACATCATACTATTTTATAAATATTCAGTAGAGTAAAAAATAACAAAATGATATAAGTACATCATACAAACCACTGATAAAGAATATAAGAAAAAGTGATAAAAGGAGGTTGTAAGAAAAAGCTTGAAAATNTATATACATAATTTAGTATTAAATTTACTAATTTATAAATGATTTGTTTTTAAATATATAAATATAAAAATAGTTTATTAATACATTTGTAAATATAAAAAATATATTATTAAGTATACATTATACTATTTTATAAATATTCAGTAGAGTAAAAAATAACAAAATGATATAAGTACATCATACAAACCACTGATAAAGAATATAAGAAAAAGTGATAAAAGGAGGTTGTAAGAAAAAGCTTGAAAATATAAGGGGTAATAAAGAATATAAGGATATGTGGTACATAAAAAGTGATAAAAAGTAGTATGAAAAAACTTTAAAAATATAAGGGGTTAAATATGCTTTAAATAGTAATGTAAGATGATATAGTAACAAAAGTTTCGTTATAAAATATTTGTGTTATAAATATTTTTATAAAAATAATAAATAAAAATATATAAATGGAAAATTAAATGAAAACATAAATAAAGATAAAAGATAAAAAATAAAAGGAAATAAAAATAAAGAAGAAAGATAAAAAGAACAATGAAATTAAGAAAATAAAAATTGAAAAATAAAAGAGATTATCTTGAAATAAACATGGTTCACAATATTGAGGCCCAATTCTCATTAATTTTTCAACCATCGTCTCTAGTAAGATTATTAGGTCACTTTTCTATTTTGATAACTTCCCTGAATTTTGTGTCGTGGTAGTGATCCACTTTGGCTAGAATTTTGGCATCTTCTATGCAAATTTGATGCTTTGTCATGTTTGAGTGTTTGGTTAATGTGAAGGGATGAGTACAATTGTGCTTAATATCAATTGCATGTTCATGAATCCTAATCTTGATGGAATGTCCAGTTTCACCCATGTAAGGTTTTCCACATGAGTAAGGAATCATGTAGACACCTTTTTGATCGACGAGATAGCTTCAAACAATGGTAAGGGGTTTGAAAGTGGCCCCGATATTCTTCTTTTTCAAAATTCAAGTAAGTTTGTTCATAGTCCCTTGTATGTAGCGTAAGAAAACATTGGAAGCTTAATCAATGATGTGCTCCTTGTTCCTTGGTCCTCTAGTACATGCATTTTGAAGGTCAATAATCCCTTGACGCTTTTTGTAACCATTATTTTTTAAAACCTTGAGAAGATATATTTCTTCTTCTTCTAAATGATATTTGTTAGAGATTCTCAAGGCTTTGATGGCTAGAGTGATGAGAACCCCAAGTTTCTGAGCACGGTGGTAGTGGGATTCTGCATGGAGGTATTGTTACATGTGGGTATTTTTTCTATAAACTTAGTGTGCCATATATCCATGTTTTTTTTAATGAATGGAACACTATGTTTATGGTAAATAAGAAGATGGATCTATGGTGCACCAATTTTACAGAAAAAAAGGCCCACACAGAAAAATACCTCCATGCAGAATCCCACCACCATATTGCTCAGAAACTTGAGGTTCTTAATACTCTAGCCAACAGAGCCCTGAGAGTCTCTGACAAAGATAAAAATTCCATCTCCTCAAAGTTTTAAAAAATAATGGTTACACAAAGCATTGAGGGATTAAGGCCTTTTAGAACTCTAGTAGAGGATCGAGGAACAAGGAGCAGATCAATGATCGAGTTTCCAAAGCTTTCTTGCCCTACATACAAGGGACTATGAACAAGCTTGCCATCATTTTGAAGAAGAAAAACTTTGGGGCCACTTTTGAAACCCTTACCACTATTTGAAGCTCCCTCAAATCCATCAATGACCCTATTGATCTTGCTGTTAGAAAGGTGTCTATATGATTCCTTTCTCACGTGGAAAACCTTATGTTGGTAAAAATGGATGTTCCATCAAGATTAATATTCATGAACATGCAATTGATATTAAGAACAACTGTACTCATTTCTTCGTGTTGGCCAAACACTCAAACATGATAAAAGCATCATATTTTCATAGAGGGTGACAAAATTATAACCAAAGTGGATCACTACCACAATAGAAAATTCAGGGAAGATACTGAAATAGAAAAGAGGCGTAATAATCGTAATAGAGACAATGGTTGGAAGATCAGTGAAAATTGGATCACAACATTTTCAACCAAGTTTGGAGCATGATGTTCATATAAGACTGTGTGGTATCACTAAAAAAGGGTACATTAGACCTCGTATTGGATCCAAGGTCTGGGGTAAACATGAGTTGATCCATATTAATGATTTTCCCCTGATGAGGGAAGCATAGAACCTTGAAGACCGATGAGACAATTGTAGTCATCTCATAGAACCAAGTACGTCGGAGTAACAAATTTTACTCAAGAGGTGCGTCGAAAACCTCCACATCAACAGAGATAATATTACCACCTAAATTGATGGTTAAGGCAATGATTATTCCATGAGGTTGGAACATGTGTCTGTCGAATTATTTCAATATTGTGGCAGATGTGTTTAGCTTAGGAGAGCCAACGGATTTCCAACAAGAAATAGACATGATGCAAGTCGAGGTTTCTTCATCCACCATTGTCCGGTAGATGTTTTTCCCCAATGATCACACTATGATCTGAAAGGTGACCTGATGGGAGAGCCTATGAGTAACCTGAGAAGAATCAAAGGTCATCAAAATCAACTCCAAGGGATCAACCCCACCAATGGTAGACAATAACTATTTTTGTTGTGCTCGACAACTTTGGAGAACTTCAAGCGTAGACATGGCACATGGTGCCTAGGCCAAGTCTTCCACAATACAACACATGTGTTTGGATTATGTTTTGTGCATTGAATAATTCCCTCTGGGGGGTGAAGCAATGCGTCAAAATATGGATTCTCAATATGAAGAGGGCCACTATCTTGGGAAGAAGATCCTACTTTTTGCGCAACATGGGAAGGCTTGGGAATTTCTTAGTTTTTGTTCCTAGTCTGAAAATTGGTTGTTTGGTCGCACATGAAAATGGCAGCATTTGAGGAAGACCCCTCATGGTGAGGGTTACCTGTTATGCCCCCTTGCAGAGGGGCATGATTTGTGGCAACCGTGTTTTGTGGTTGTGGAGGGAAAGGATGGGTTAAGACATCAAGCTACTGGAAGCCCCCATGTTGTGCCAAAAATATATGGACTCCATCCTTCCGATGGCACTCGTGAGTAGGGTGGTATTCCCCAAACATTGTGCAGGGGAATTGACTCTTCCTCTTTTCCTTAGTGCCTCCCTCCTGAGTGTTTTTGGTAGAGGCAGTCCTTGTCTCATTGTTGGAATTGTTTTTCTTTCCTCTTTTTCTTTCCTCCAGGTTTTCGAGGATTCTTCGGTTGCATGGAATACACCTAATTGACCTCATAAGTTTGAGTAGGGACCACAACAATTTGAGTACTAGTACCAGAAGCCAATGGGTGTGATTTAATGGACATTTGACCCATCTTATCAACTAACTGGTTCATAGAGGCATGTGAAACAAAACTGACCACACCATTGGCATTGGGTCTTGGGTTTGATTTCCTTGGATCAGTCGATGACCTAAGAGAATTTGGAATAATGTCATAAATTGTACCCGAATGTGAATAGATCAAGTCCAAGGTTTGAGAATGCAAAATGGATTACTCCTTGGTGCCCCCCCCGACCACAACTACATCTCTAGAAATGGGTGGTAGGAGGGACTTGGTGAACCTCTCCATAAGGAGTTTGTTCGAAATATGAGTCTTAAGCATCCTACAAATCATGTATATGATCAGAAATATGTGTGGAATTATCTTGACGTGGTGAAGTCAAGAGCTCAGTTCTTATCTCATACCGAATAGGCAATTGATAATGCGTTAAAAACACCACTGCCAGATCGTTGAAGCTTTTAAAGGAACCGACTTTTAATTTAATATACCATTTAGCGACAAGTACAATCATGGATCTCTGGAAAAGACACAACCTCACACTATCATCCACAAATGAGTTAGATGAACACCATAAGTGGTATGTCATGATGTGTGTGGCGGGGTTCTCTCCTTCCTTTCTGCTGAATTTTGGAATATTTGATGGAAACTTGGAAAGCATTTCTGACCATGATGGGTCATGGGAAATAAGGTCATTTCTTAACCATGACAAATCTGATAAATCTAACGTTGCGAGGAAAGGAAACGATGCAAATAAATGCTAGGAGAGAGGTGAAGTCTCTGCTATCCTAGATGGAGCTTGTGGTCCCCCTATGTTGGTACTATTGGAGGGTTGGAGAGTTCGTAAAGAGTGAGTTCCCACTAGGATGGTGGCACCTCTAGGAGCATGACTTCTCTGAGAACCAAAGATGCCCCTAGGATGATTGCCCTCGGGGGTAAATGTGGACCCTCCTGGAAAAATGTTGCTGAAGTTAGTCCTAGGGAAGAAACCCCTAGGATCTAATGTGGTAACAAAAGGAAAACCTCCCCAAGGTGAAAAATCCCCCACAAGGGATGTGCCCCCAGGGAAAGGTGTGCTACCCCATGGAAGTTAAAACTTCCAGAAGTACTTCTTCCCCCAAATTGAGTAGGGATAACCCAAAAACCACTAGACATATTCCATCCAAAAGGTGCACCCACAATTGATGATGTAGGGCCACTCATAGGATTGGAGGAGGTGGAAGGAGGTCCACTTCCCATGTTGAAACCAAAGCTTGCCCACCTACTGGAAAATAATCTAGAAGTGGGAAGTGATGTAGAAGGTATGGGCGTAGGGACACTAGGTATACTGACGAATCGAAAGGATGACACAACTTGTTTCCCCTAGATCGAGGGACCAATAGAAAATGGTATGGACAATGTATGTCCAATGGAGCTAATGGGTGGTAATGTGGACATCATCCAGATGCCCCCGAGGGAATTTCCCCTAGGCCCACTTGAGCATGGGCTTGTAGACCGAGCCACACTAGATGAAACACTTGATCTGGACATGGTGGTAGGATCACTAAACAAAGAAAAAGGATCACTAAAAATCTCTCTTACTTGAACAAGTATACGGGTGTCGGGCTCCATCAAAGGAAGATCAAAATTTGGTGGAGGATGTTTATCTACCATCTCCACTTCGACCAAACCAAATATAAGACCCTTCAAATTCCTTGTCACTTATGTTGTGCAACTTTAGAAGCGGTTTCACCACTGTAATAGGCTCAAGTCCTCGTAGCTTACGGTACTGGCGCGATAGTTCAGCCATGGTGGATATACTATGTTAAAATCCAAACACAATTCAACCTAAGGCCGATCTAGACTTGGACTCAAAGACCACATCCCTAATGAAAACTAGATACAATAACAACAAGAAAACCAATGGGATTAGGGGCCTTCTGAAAACCAACCCTATGGGGGAGATGAAGTCCCCATAAGATTGGCTAGTGAAGGTGTGAGGAGAAGTTATGATGATCTTCACGAAACAACCATGACCGGAGAAAGTACCCTTTATTAAGGTGGGCACCCTCTGGGGGAACTGAGACTGTGAATGACCGTCTACCCCAGGTGCTACAGGCACATCCCACCTACAGTCACCTATGTGCCTCCCTAGGAAAGGTCACTAAGGCTACCACCTAATAATCAATGGCCAGGAAAACAGTCGTAAGTACGAACAAATGTAAGGAAAGGGTAACTAAGCTAGAATCTCCAAAGGTGTTAACCAACATAACCCCTGTATACGTAATGATCGAAGCAGTATCGTAAACACCAAAAAAAGAAGAGAGGGGTAATCTCCCTACTTTCCCCGATGCGACCTCATGCTTAAATCCCGTGCTATAGGAGGCTCCTGACACACTAGTTGTAAGAATGGATTTTAACGCTCTTTAATGACTCCTAAGTTGAGTTTTGTGTCCTTGGAGAGTTTACTCTCCAATCAAATTCCAACTCCCTAAGCCTAGCTAATGTTGGTTCAATATAAAAAGAAAAATGTCTGATTGATTTTAGATTACGCTTTCTTTTTATGGATGTTTCTTAAGTCCATGGGTAGCGGATGAAACTTTAGTGATGTTTTGACTCTTGACCCAACCAAGAAATGCAAATATGACAATGCAAATCGATCACTTTGATGAACTCTAGCTATGGGAGGGAGAGAGAATTTTTCCTTTTTTCTTTGCAAACTTGTAAAAGTACAACCTCACATACACCAAGTAACCAACAATCACTTCAGATCTAAAACCAAACAATTATCCTAATGCATTCACTTTACTAGTGGTTCAAAAGAAAATCTAGCATGCAACAATTTTTTTGTCTTTTTGTGATTTTTTCCAATTGAAATGTAAACAATTCCTGATCTATGCAAGAACACACAATGCAAATGGAATCCAACAAGACATTGCAAGCCGATGGGTTGTAGGAAATTGGAAGTGAGCCCAGATCAACCCACTCCAATGTCACTAGCAAGATCTCACCCAACACTAAACTAGGAGGGTGGATCTAGTGATGAACAATGGTTATACAAGGACAAGTAAAACAACCAAGGACAAACACTTCTATATATTCTTAGATCTGTTGGGTTCTTTTCCCAACCTCACTGAAATTATCAGAAAGAAAGAGACCCTATCCAAGAAATGAAAATCAAACCACACAAATGCATTCAAACAAACTTTGAAATAAACCTATGTGAAAAACAAAAATTCAAACAAAGACCAAACCAGGTAATAACAGACCACAGTAGAACCCTATTGATCAAAGGAAAAATCTACCTTCAAGGTTCTAGGTATTTAAATTCAAATATGTGGTTTTTACAGAGCCTCACGGGACACATGCCTGTCAACAGGCGAGGGCCTCACTGGACATCCATGATGCAACATGCGAGGACCTATAAACATTTTGTTTTTTGAGAACAAAGGAATTGCTCCAAATCTTCCAGATCTGTATCATATCTCTTATGTTTGTTGGGTCTAGGCTCTGGATCAATTAAAGGAAGTATCTCAAGCAAACATAATCAAACAGAGGGAAGGATTGGCCAAGAGACTCAAACTAAAGAATAATTCTTCACCAGTATGGTCGCTAGTTATGTTATGGGACAAATTCTAACAGGGATCTTTCTAAATACACAACAAAATATCCCTGGGATTAGCCTAGTAATACTAGACACAAATAGGGCTACACTTCTTATGATTTTCCTAGATCTAGATTCAAACACATGGATTCATGATTATCCTAAGGATTGGTGAAATTTGCAAACCTTTCTTGAGGTTTACCTTCGTATCTCTTGGTTGTAAAAGTCCTCAAACTCCAGCTCCAAGCTCCACAACCCGCTTCCCACATATAAAGATAAGAAAAACCTTTCTACCTCTCTACTTGGGATTATAATCCTAGATCTAATTTTATTCTAATCAAATCTACAATACCATGAATTAGATCTAAACATTTGTTCATCAATTACAAACATTTATAGGGGAAAACCAAATGATCTATTAATAAGTTTAAGAGTGATACTTCAAAATCATACCTTGGTTGTTGATGCTAGCTCCCTTGACCTCCTTGCTCCTTGCTCCTCCTTTAGCTCCTTGGTCAGACTAGGCTTCACTGACTTCTTGATGTGGTAGATGGAATAATTACCTATGGAATTGGACAACATAACAATGATATGGATTCTTTATTTCCTCTTGTCCAAGGCTTGCCTTTGTTATATAGCTCTTTGGAAGAGGCTTGGGAGAGCTTCTATATCTTCTAGAGACCACTAGAGACTCAAATGATGTGACTTCCTAGGCATTTTCCATGAAGATCCAACTCATTCGTCGCCTATCACCTCGTAACTCCCCGGTTCTAGAGGTTTTGCAGTGCCTCACTTGTTGAGACACTAGTGAAAAGTGAGGGCCCTCACTTGTTGTCTATTAGGTGTCCAACAAGGATCTCCAAAAATGGGCCAAACATTAGGAAAACGATGTATTATGGATTCTATCCTCTTATGGATTCCTCTCTGGCCTATAGGGTAGAAATTAAGGCTATAACATTTATGAAACCACTTATAGAATCTTCAAACAATTTAGAATTAAATACATCATACCACATACAACCAAGATTTTCTCTTCTAAAATTGAATTATAAGTTATAGGGAAGTAAGGTGGGGAAACACTTGTAATTTGAAACCATAGATGGCATAAATAGATTCTAGACATAACATTTATTTTCTCAAATAGATCAATACACCTTAATAAAGAGTGTTCCTTATAAATATGAAAGTACAGTCACGAAGGAATTCTTCATATGCTAATTGTAGGCTCCTACCATAACAAACCCTCGTTTATATGTGCTATATAGAGTATTATCACCATTAATCCTCATTTACATGTGTTATATAGAGTATTATAACCATTTAATATGTTGATAATATTTTAGGATATACTATTTTCTAAGAAAAATATTTGATTGTGACTCAGAAATAGATGGAAACATCTAACAACAAATGAGAATACTTAAACACTTCTTCATTTTGGAAGAAAATACACTCACAAATCATGTAAATTCATATAAATCATAGTTAGCTACTCTAAAGACTTGAAACATTTGTCGTTAAACCCATTGGAAAATAATGGAACAAGTGATGCAGTAAAGGAAATACTTAGTCATAAATGAAAGAATCTGCCAATGATGAGTGATGGGTATAAGCTCACATCAATAATGAGTGATGGGTATAAGCTCAATTTTAAAAGATTATGTGAAATTTTGAAGTGAAGTGGAAAGCAATCAGTTGTAGTAAGAAGTGACAACAACAACATAACCAAACAACAACAAGGCAACAACATTACAACGAGATAGTGTAGAAAAGTTGAGTGACTTTCATCCTTGGAGTTGGATGAAGCGATCATATAAACTTAGGTAGAAAATCGTGTGGATTTGGGTGCAGTACAATTTGGTTGGTTTGCGGGAAACTCGGGGTTTCCACTTTGGCAAAATTTGGGTTTCTAGTCGGCAATAAACTTGGGGTTTCCAATAGACTTAGCTACAATGGGGTGTACAAGTTTGGGTGGAGAGTTAGATATCACAGATTTTGTAGATGTTGTCGGGGATGAGAATGACTTGAGGTGGGGGAGGATGTAAGCTCTTCGAATAGAAGGGTGCGAAGACCATTTCCCAAGTCCTTAAGAAGATGGGACTTGGGGTTGCTCTGCCACCCAAGTATTATGCTAGTTGGGAAATTGGGTTCCTTGGGCATGTGAATGTGCCAAGGGGCTTTCCCAAGTATGAAGCGACTGAGATATTGGGGCGCACTGGCACGAGGGGTGCACCAAGATTGGCGCGCTTCGGCATGAGGGCGCACCAAGGTTGGGGCGCGCGGGCAGTCCCAAGGGGCACGACGATTGACGAGTGCATGGGTTTGTTTGGGTGACCGGGTGCACGAAGGGGCACAATGATTCTTTTGGGCACATGGGTTTGTGAAGGGGCAGGAAACCCCCAAAGGACGTGACAGTTCACAATGGTGACCTTTGGAGTGCCTATAAGAGAACAAGGGGACACAACAAGGGAAGACAAATTGGAAGAACAAGGAGAGAAAGAGTAGCTCTGCGATTCTGAGGAAAAATTAGACGAAGAGAGGCGAGCTCCTTCAAGGAGCCAAGTCGCTCCACATGGGAGGACTTGTGTTGTCTTAAGGTGATTCGGTGGAAAATTTTGGAGCAACCTTCTTTTTGGCTGAGTTTAGGGGAAGTCTTGTCACATGTCTAAGGAGGCATGCTAGGAGATAGAACCATAGGTCTGTGCAAAGTCTTGCAACAGAGAAGAGACTGAGTCTGTGGTTGATGCACATTTTGGGTGCTCCATAGAAGTTGTGAAAGATGTTACGGTGGACGAGTCTTGGTGTTAGAAATTTGTATATGAGTGTCTTGGTGAGGTGAGGAGAGTCATGCGACTCTTTCAAGTTGTAAACCGAGTTGGTAGTGCTCATATTGTAACAATTTTGCAACAATAAGACTTATCCAGGGGTTAGGAATGGTTTGTGTCGCCCACACTATATCAGTGTTTCTCTTGTTTGTTTCACAAGTGTTCTCTTCGTTTCATGGATGTATGCTTATAAATGAGTAAGTGTTAAGATGTTAACAATTGTCTAAGTATACAAGAATTGCACTAGAGTAGGAATGTGACTCGCTGATATCCTAGAACATAGTATGAGTATGCTCTAGGTGAAGAGGCTTAGTCCGGATGAAGTATCCTTGATGTTGCCAAGTAACAAAGTGAGAAATGTTGTGGTGCCCCACAACCTCAAGAGGTGCACGATCACAAGATTCGACTAGGCATTCTGTGGGGACGTGACATGTATCTTATCTAGAGTTATTTAAAATATTTTTAGAAGATTTATTTTTTGCCATCAATGTTTTGGTAAGAAAGTTTTTTTGGATTTATTATATATATTTTTAGATTGATGTTTTCGAATCCATTACATATATTTTTAGATCAATATTTTAAATCAAACAAATGTGATCCATCATTATAATCGAAAATGAAAAAATCTAATCATTTAAAATTGTATTATCATGAAAAACAATGAAGCTCTAAACATTTTGTGTAATAAAACCCACATTACATTATATTACGATGGAACTTAATTTACAACTAGAATGATTGTAATTCATGCAATTTCATTGATTATTTATTGAATTTTATTTTGTTATTATAGTAATTCATGCAATTTCACTATTTATTACTTATTACATTTGATTTTATTATTGTAAAGATTCAAAGTACATATTGTAAAGATTCAAAGTACAAGAAATAAATAACGTCTTCAAGAGTATATATATATATATATATATATATATATATATATATATATATAATTTAAATAAAATTAATATTAAATTATAAATTATAAGGAAAAAAAAATAAAGATTTAACTTTAATAGGTAAAATCTAATTTTAATATATATACAATTTAGTATTAAATCTTATACTAATTTATAAATGATTTATTTTTATTAAATATATAAATAGTTTATTAATACATTTGTAAATATAAAAAAAAAAATATTATTAAGTATACATCATACTATTTTATAAATATTCAGTAGAGTAAAAAATAACAAAATGATATAAGTACATCATACAAACCACTGATAAAGAATATAAGAAAAAGTGATAAAAGGAGGTTGTAAGAAAAAGCTTGAAAATATAAGGGGTAATAAAGAATATAAGGATATGTGGTACATAAAAAGTGATAAAAAGTAGTATGAAAAACTTTAAAAATATAAGGGGTTAAATATGCTTTAAATAGTAATAATGTAAGATGATATAGTAACAAAAGTTTCGTTATAAAATATTTTTGTTATAAATATTTTTATAAAAATAATAAATAAAAATATATAAATGGAAAATTAAATGAAAATATAAATAAATAAAGATAAATTTTATAAAAATAATAAATAAAAATATTGAAATGGAAAATTAAATGAAAACATAAATAAAGATAAAAGATAAAAATATAAAAGGAAACAAAAATTAAAGAAGAGAGATAAAAAGGAAGAATGGAATTAAGAAAACAAAAATAGAAAATAAACGAGATTATCTTGAAATAAACATGGTTCACAATATTGAGGCCCAATTCTCATTAATCTTTCAACCATCGTTTCTAGTAAGATTATTAGGTCACTTTTTTATTTCAATAACTTCCCTGAATTTTGTGTTGTGGTAGTGATCCACTTTGGCTAGAATTTTGGCATCTTTTATGTAAATTTGATGCTTTGTCATGTCTGAGTGTTTGGTTAATGTGAAGGGATGAGTACAATTGTGCTTAATATCAACTGCATGTTCATGAATCCTAATCTTGATGGAATGTCCAGTTTCACCGATGTAAGGTTTTCCACACGAGTAAGGAATCATGTAGACACCTTTTTGATCGACGAGATAGCTTCAAATAGTGGAAAGGGGTTTGAAAGTGGCCCCAATATTCTTCTTTTTCAAAATTCAAGTAAGTTTGTTCATAATCCCTTGTATGTAGCGCAAGAAAACATTGGAAGCTTAATCAATGATGTGCTCCTTGTTCCTTGGTCTTCTAGTAGAGGCATTTTGAAGGGCATTAATCCCTTGACTCTTTTTGTAACCATTATTTTTGAAAACCTTGAGGAGATATATTTCTTCTTCTTCTAAATGATATTTGTTAGAGATTCTCAAGGCTTTGATGGCTAGAGTGATGAGAACCCCAAGTTTCTGAGCACGGTGGTAGTGGGATTCTGCATGGAGGTATTGTTACATGTGGGTCTTTTTTCTATAAACTTAGTGTGCCATATATCCATGTTGTTTTTAATGAATGAAACATTATGTTTATAGTAAACAACAAGATGGATCTATGGTGCATCAATTTTACAGAAAAAAAGACCCGCATAGAAAAATACCTCCATGCAGAATCCCACCACCATATTGCTCAAAAACTTGAGGTTCTTAATACTCTAGCCAACAGAGCCCTGAGGGTCTCTGACAAAGATAAAAATTCCATCTTCTCAAGGTTTTAAAAAATAATGGTTACACATAGCATTGAGGGATTAAGGCCTTTTAGAACTCTAGTAGAGGATCGAGGAACAAGGAGCAGATCAATGATCGAGTTTCCAAAGCTTTCTTGCCCTACATACAAGGGACTTTGAACAAGCTTGCAATCATTTTGAAGAAGAAGAACTTTGGGGCCACTTTTGAAACCCTTACCACTATTTGAAGCTCCCTCAAATCCATCAATGACCCTATTGATCTCGCCGATTTGAAAGGTGTCTATATGATTCCTTTCTCATGTGGAAAACCTTATGTTGGTAAAAATGGACGTTCCATCACGATTAATATTCATGAACATGCAATTGATATTTAGAACAATTGTACTCATTTCTTCGTGTTGGCCAAACACACAGACATGACAAAAGCATCATATTTGCATAGAGGGTAACAAAATTATAGCCAAAGTGGATCACTACCACAATAGAAAATTCAGGGAAGATACTGAAATAGAAAAGAAGCATAATAATCTTAATAGAGACAATGGTTGGAAGATCAGTAAAAATTGGATCACAACATTGTCAACCAAGTTTGTTTCAAGCTAACTTCTCTATTATTTTTAGTTTTGTTTTTCTAATTCCACTCTTCCTTTTTATCTTTCTTTTTTTATTTTGTTTCCTTTCACATTTATATCTTTTTTCTTTATTTTCATTTTCATTTTCATTTTAATCTTCCATTTTTATATTTTTATATAAATATTTTATAACAAATCCTTTATTAGTGTATCATCCTACATTATTATTATTTAAAACATATTTAACTCTTTACATTTTAGAAATTTTCTTACAACCCCCTTATCATTTTTTATGACACCATATATATCCCTAGTCTTTATTTATTAGTGTATCATCCTACATTATTATTATTTAAAACATATTTAACTCTTTACATTTTAGAAATTTTCTTACAACCTCCTTATCATTTTTTATGACACCATATATCCCTAGTGTTTTGTATTTTTACTATGGTACACGTATATTATTTTATTATTTGAGTCTAATGAACATTCATAAAATATTATGATTTATACTTAATAATATGTTTTTTTAAGTATATTTACAAATTTATTAATAAACTATTTATATTTTTAATAATAAATTATTTATAAAATTATAATAAATTATTTCTATATTAAATTTGGATTTATATATATTCATATATAATAAAGCTAGATGTTTATTTCTTTCATGTAATTTGTACTTTAATATTAAACTTTTTATTTATATATATATTGTAAAGTATGAAGTTCATTTCTTTTCTATATTTTGAAACCTTAAAATATATAAATAACATTTAATAATTAACAGATAGAAATTACATAAATTACAATGATTATAGTTGTAAATTAAGTTGTGGATTTTGTTAAGTTGTGGATTTTGTTAACAAATTTTTTAAAGCTCCATTTCCTTTTCATATTAATATAATTCTAAATTATTAGAGTTTCTTAATTTTTATCTTGATGATGGATCATATTTTTGGTCTAAAACATCGATCTAAAAATATATGTGATATATTTGGAAAAACTTTCTAAGTACTAGATTCTAAAAGCTTCAATTATTTTTATATTTTTCTTTCTCTCCCCTTAAAAGGATTTTTGTTGGAGGGGATGTTAGTAGTGGAATATTTTTTTCAAGAACATATCATTAATAGTTTATTAGTGTTTTTGTAAATTTGTTGGTGGCTAGGGATTTCTTCCCTTTTCCCTTCTTCTTAATGAAAATTTTCCTATTTCATTTCATTTAAGTGGTTGTATCTATTTTCCATTTAGCACGGGCTTTGATATTTGGCCTCTTCAATTTGCATCCCTTTTTGTTTTAAACATGCCCCTCTCCCAACATCATATTTAGGTTAAACTGCATTATTAGTTCAAGATGGCAGGCCTACCTACCACATGGTAGTCATTGACTCACATAACTCTTTGCCCAACTATCATTGATCATGGATCCCATGATTAGCTCAAATTCCATGTGTATTTAATCATATTAGTTCCCTTTTCTTACTCTATATTGGAACATATATTCAACGAGTAGGTGGTCATTTGACATAATGTACCTTTGGTGTAATTGTCCACACTTTTTAAATGTAATTCATTTGAAAGTTAAATTTGTATAGCTTTGTATAGTGGAGCTTGATTGCAGGATGCAAATCTATGATTGGACTAGTTTTTTGCTACATTACATCCAACCATGTACCCTTGTTCTAGTCCATTTTCCATGTGGAAAACTCAAGTAAGTCCATGTGTTCACTTGATGGTGCCACATGTCCTCTTAAGTGTGCTTTGGCCTTAGCAAGCTTATAAGTCAAAAAAATTGTAAGGAATAAGAGAGACCTCTTTATCCCCCTTAGAGAAGGCCCATGGCCTTTGACCTATGGTTGACACCATAGGAGAGAAAATTAGAGAATAAGGTGGCCCCCATTTTAACACTTATTGAAAATTTTAAACTAGGAGCCATCATGTTGCAATGGTTAAATGAAACCTTGATGATGTCCCGTGGATATTGACCCAATATGACGAGAGACTAATAAATAAGGGGGCCTTTGTGTAAGAAGATTTTTGTAACACCTTATGAGTAGCCCTATAGTGCCTTTTGTTAGCACCCTATTCATTCATTACCTCTAGTTGTAGTTGCCAACTCACCTATTGTGATCGCATCTTGTGTAACCTCCTCACCTTGGGGATGTCATGTGGCTCACCTAGTTACCACATGGCACAACCACATCACCCTATACTAATGTCAATTCAATAATGCTCATTGATGATCTGTAATTTGGCGTTGATATTCCATTGGAAAGTTTGTCACAACAAATCTAATAAAATACTAAAATATTTACTATGAAGGTTAATTTCCTTTAGATCTCAGACTCTTTAATTATTGGTTTTCTACTTAAAATGTATGAAATAGTTCAATGCAAAAAAATAGAGAACATAAATTAATACACACACCATCCACAAATAAACACAATATATAACCTGGGAAACCCAATATGGGAAAAAACCCAGATAGAAGGTGAGGTCGCTCTGCTCTCTTTTCTTCAAATGTAAGTACAAAAAAAGAGGCACTCTCTGTGGAGTTTCCTTTGACACTGTGGCATGTATGGCTACTGCAGAATCTCTCCTCCTCTGTTTTGCTCACAAAATGCCACTCTCAATTGTTATGCTTAGTTATGGAACAAGATACAATGCAAAATAATGGAACCCCCTCTCCTCCTAGTGGTCCAATATTTAGCATAGTCCAATAACCATTTAGGGGTAGGGTTTCGACTTCCTCAACCCTCAATTGTTATAAGGTTTTGGACCTTCTAGAATATTCTTTAAAGTACATATGTGTCTAGCCCCATATGCATGAGTAATGAGGGATGAACTGACATCCTCTCATACGATGGTGGTCAACATGGTAAGTCAACTTGAGGGAGGCATAACGTTTGCATACGAGCTCTGATTGATGCAATTTTTGCATTATTGGAAAGGTTTCAATGTGTAGAATAACTTCACGAGGCCCTATTTATTTATAGGCAAGTTTTGACCCTAAAAAATGTTGTTTGATGCCTCAAAAGGGCTCCAGAAGGTTTCAAACCCCAATTTTCCAAACTGGGACCTGCCATTAAAATGACCTTGCAAGTTGATTCCCCCAATTTTTTGCACTCTAAAGCATCGAGATAGATGAAAAATAATATAATGATCTAATATGAATCATACGTCCCTATTTACGAAGGCTTTTGGTCCCCAAAATATTTACTAAATGAGGTGAGGAAATTTTTCCTCTACCGTCTCCTTGAAGTACCACTTTTCTTTGCTTGGAAGTTGTCCTTTCAACCCAATCCACAAAAGGTCATGCTACCCCTGTCTTGTAGTTCTAGACCTCTTCTGTAAAACTGTGTTCTCTTCCAACTTTGCATGAGCATCTGGTGCCAAGTCCTCTATGGAAGGTAGGACCTGCTCCTCCTGATCCAACATGGAAGGATCATAGAGTTTGAGATTCTCCACATTCACTACTGAGTAAATGCACATGTAAATGGGGAGATTGATTATGTAGACATTATCTCCCACTTTCTCTAATATCTTGAAAGGTCCATAGTGCAGAGCCTTGATATTCTTACTAGGACCCTGTAGTATTTCCTTGTTCAGTTGTAACCATACTATGTCTCCCATTTTGGATGACTTCTTAGTTCTGTGTTGATCATGTTTGGCATTGTATTTTTCTTGTGAATTCTTCAGTGTCTCCTATACTTGAAAATGGATATACCTGATATTCTCAACAAAAATTTCTTCTCGCAATGCATCTTCTATGAGGTCCTTTGTCACTCATCCTTGCTTTCCATATACAACATCCAAGGGTGAAGGTGGAAAATACCCAAAACAAGTTTCAAAAGGTGATTTTCCAATATAAGTGTGGACTGCTCTATTATAAGAGTGTTGTATGTAGATCTGATTTTCATCCCAAGTCTTCAGATGCTTCTGATTGTAGCCCCTCAAAAGTTGCATGAAAGTCTTGTTGACAACTTCTATTTTCCTATGTCTTTGGATGGAATGTTGTAGACCTCTTCAATTTAGTGTCCATATTCTCCCACAATGTAGTCCAAAATTCACCGAGAAATCTGGTATCCATGTCTAAGATGATGATCCTTGGTATCCCAAAGTGCACCCAGACTCGTTCCAAGAACATGTTTGTTTCTTCCTATCCTTTGATGGTTTGTTTACAAGGCATGAGAATGCACATCTTGTTGAACCTGTCAACTACCATGAATAAATAGTCATGTCCCTTCCTGATTGTTGGTAAACCTCCCATAAAATCCATGGAAACGCTTTCCCAAGGTCGAGTGGGTACATGTAATGGATGATATAGACCTTGCTTCATGTTAATAGGCTTGTTGGTACAACAAAGTATACATCCTCTAATATATCGTGCTACATATTTTTGCATTATGGGCCAATACACATACCTCTTTGGCAATTGTCTTCCCAACACCAAAATGTCTTGTAATCTTAGAGGTATGAGCCTCTCTGATAAGTTGTAGTCATTCATCTTTAGGGACACAGAGTTTGTTGAGCTTGTAGAGTAAACCATTCTGGAAATGATAGTAAGTCTTACTGTCATCTTCTTCTATATTAATTTAGCCTTGTAGCTACTAAAACACCTCCTTGAAGTCCTCATCTTATGTGTATGCCTCTTTGTATGCATCATGGGTAAAAGGATCCATGTGAATCATAGTTCCCAAAGATGTAATATTGGATGTGGGTGGCCTTGAAAGAATGTCTTTCAAATTGTTTGTGCTACCCTTCTTATACTTGATGACTAGATGAAATCGCTGTAAAAACCCCATCCACTTGTAATGTATGGTTTGTTGTAACTTACTTTTGGCTTGGAAATACTATAGTGGCTAGTGATCTGTGTGGATGATGGTCTCTTTTCCCGTTAGATAGTGTTTCCAATTCTTGACAACTTGAACCAGGGCATAGAGTTCCTTGTCATAGGTAGGGTAGTTTAGAAATGCCCCATGCAATATTTTAGAATGATAGCATACATGCCTTCCTCCTTGAATTAAAATTGTTCCCATGACATACCCACTTGCATTTGTCTCCACTTCAAAAGGATTTTTCATGTTTGGTAATGTGAGAACTGGTGCTTGACTTATCTTTCTTTTCAGTTCATCAAAATCCTTTTGTTGATTCTTCTCCCATTGGAAACTCTTACCACTTGATTTTATGGCATGGAGTGGTGCAACTACTACTAAAAATGAAGCTATGAACTTCCATAAGCACTGTGATGCCCCCAAAAAACTCATAATTTCAGTGACAATTGTAGGAATTGGCCATTTCATGATGGCCTCCATCTTTGTGAGATATATCTTGAGCTCCCCTCTACTGATCACATACCCCAAATACACTAAAGGATGCTGAGACAACTCACATTTCTTGATGTTATCTAACAAATGGTGCTTCTTCAGAGTCTCTAACACCTGCATGAGATGTGAGATGTGCTCCTCCCGGATATCACTATAAACCAATATATCATCCAAATAGACTATAACAAACGAATCTAGATATGAGCATAGTACATCATTCAATAGTATCATACATGTAGTTGGTGCATTAAATAAACCGAACGACATGACACACCATTCATACAAACCTTACCTTGTCTTGAAGGTAGTATTCCAAGTGTCTTCTTCCTTGACGCATACCTGGTGGTATCCCAATTTGAGATCCAACTTGGTGAAATATTTTTCATGTTGCAACTGATCTAATAGATCATTGATCCTAGGGCATAGAGGGTATCAATTTATTAGTGTAATCTTGTTCAATGCTCTATAGTCGATACACATTCACCAAATCCCATCCTTCTTTGGTGAAATTATGATAGGTAACCTACAATGTGAGGTGCTTGGTCGAATCACACCCTACTCCAAGAACTTCTTCTTCACTTCATTTGCTTCCATAACGAACTGTTTATATAGCCCAATATTCGACAATGGGGAGTTTGGAAATAAATGCATTTCACGCTCCACTTCCCTCTTGGGTGGTATCCCTTTAAGATCTTAGAGCACTCCTCTATATTTCTATAAAAAATCCTCCAACTAATGTTTTCACTCTTTAGTACAATCCTCTAGAGATGCATTTACTCTTATTGACTCATCCTCAGTCTGATTTTCTCTCAAGAAAAGTAAACCATATTTCTTGGCTTGGTTGACACTTACCAGTGAGATATTTGACTTTCCTTTATGCGTGTTGATGGTGTAGGACTTGGAATCCTTGACTAGTTGATACTAAATGGCTCTCTACATGAATATTGCATCCATGATGTATATGTAGGGGATTTCAAACTCTACTCCACATACGTCAAGGGGTACTACGCCCAATTCCACTTCATAAATAAAATCAACACTTACAACAAATTTAATCTTGCACTATTTCATTACCTTGATCTATGCATCCTTGTTTACCCAACCCAATGGATAGGGGCTAGGATGATCATGAACCTCCAATCCAAGCTTGTTGACCAGATCCATTGCTATGAGATTAGCTTGTGAACCAGATTCGAATAGAGCATCTATCTCGGTCTTCTTGACCTGAATCTTGATGCGGAAGAGCTTGATCATCTCCTTCTATTCTTGGTGATGAATTCTACTCAGATTCATCTCCATCTGCACTTATGTGTAAAAAATATTCTCATCCACATTGAAGTTTCTTTCAAATTTATTGTTTGAATCTATGGCTAGAAGATTGTATTTCTTTTCTTCCTTCTTGCGGTTCTTTGGGTCCAATTCTAGATGTAGTTTCCAACACTTTTCCTTAGTGTGACCATCAATATTGCAACGGTTGCAATGGTTGTTTGGATCATTGCACTGACGTGCAATGGATTCCATTTTCTTATCCTTTCCCCCTTTCCACTTCTTCTTCCCGTCCTTGGAAGATTCTTGGTGCTCTTTTTGCTTGGAACTACTTGGCTACCCTTTCTTGTGACCTATGTTTTCTAGATATTGTGCCTGTGCACATGCCTCATCCATTGTCCTTGACTTGAAAAACATCACTTTCTTTCATAGATACTTGAGGAGTATATTTGGGTTCTTGGGAGAGATACCCAACATGATGGCCATGTTTCTAAACTCAGTGGTGTACTCCTATAGACTATGCCCTTGCTTCTACCTGAAGTAGTGCCACCAGATCCATCGGTCCTCTACATACCCGATAGGGTAGAATTGGGACTTGTTGAGGGTTTTGAAGTCCTCTCACCTAGTTACTAATGAATCACCCTCCAACCTAAGTGTTTCCATATGGATTTTCCACTAGGTTAAAGCATGACCCTCTAACTTCAGTATGGCTAATGATATCTTTTGTTCTTCATCTATATGGTGAACGTTGAAATAAACTTCTAGTTGTTGCAACCAATGATTCAATTTTAATGCATTGATATCACCTTGGTATGGATTTATGCCCACTTTTGCTTCCATCTTGAATAGGGACTATTAAGGGTTTATGGCACTAGAAATCAACTGCTCCTTCTCGGTTTCTTTTCGAGACTCCTTTTCTGGGTCTTCATTATCTCTTGATTTCCCATCTAATATGATATCTGAGTTCGAGCCTCCAAATTCTCCGAATGGTCCAAACTTTCTTGCTAGAGACACCATGAGGAGGGACATATTGCAAGATATATCAAGATTTGTTATGTCAATTAGTATTCATGCATACTTTGATGGGATAATGGGCCATTAGGTCTTTGGTTGTAATGGTTTCTTTATTATATCCCCCAATTTTCGATCCACTTAATTGAATTACCCATAAGGAGAGAGAATGGTGAGAAGGAATTCCACCCCTTAACACTTATCATGTATGCCCATTAGTCCATTGACCCATTGAGGGACAATTAGTTAATCATATGGCTTATGACCCTCCATTGACCCACAATTGTTAACTCCCACACCATGCATCGAAGACATGTTGTTTCATCCTCTACCACATCAACTTCTATCATGTACCATTTTTAGGTATATCCATATGGCACCATCATATATTGATGCACCATTTCCCAAGGGTTCCACAAGTCATTCCCACTCACTCACTTCCATCATCATGCTAACATGAACCCTATAATGACCCTCCACATATATACCTTATAATGGTTTACATTGTTGATTTAGCCTTACCACATGTACTCCATATTATATGCATTGTTGATGTGGGTTGTTGATTCATCCTAATCATGTGTACACCAAGAATGCTTGTTGGCTACCAATGGTTTGAGACATAGGATGGTTGTTGAATGATCTACTGGAAATACCCTTTGGCATTGACCTATGAGTCAAACCCACTGAAGAGAGAGAAGAGAGCACTAAGGATATATAATTAACACATTATATTTGTAAGCATGTGAGTTGATACAATGAGATTTGAACATTGGACCTCTATTTTTCTAAAGCCTTATCAACCTTTTGCTAGCCACTAAGTCCTTAGACAACTTTACAATATGAAGGCCTTTCAATATTAATAAACACATCATGCTTCCTACTTTACCTTAAACTAG
The DNA here is from genome assembly GCA_010110895.2 of Picea sitchensis. NCBI lineage: Eukaryota > Viridiplantae > Streptophyta > Pinopsida > Pinales > Pinaceae > Picea > Picea sitchensis. Next base: position 72,711 of record SNQJ01S0025524.1, read on the forward strand.
TGCCAGATTACCTAAAATAAGGAGTTGCATCTGTTGATTTCAATCTCCTATCATATTATCAATGAGTGGCCACATCATGTTGAGATTACAATGCAATACTTATGTGGATATCCTTCATTTTCAACAACGATCAATTTTCAAGGGGAGATTGGGAGGGAATATAAATAAACATATATACTAGCAATTTTAGTAACGAAGTCTCATATATTGATAAAGTTTGCTCATAATTACCCTTGAAAACATGCAAGTTCTTTGTTATGTGGATTCTTAGAATACACTAGGGGTTGGAAAAGGGCTTGTATGCCCAACATTGGGGCTCAAACCAACTAATGGAATTCAACTCAAGGACATAAAAAAGCAACCAAAAGGTGCAAATCTCATTTATTCATTAGGATGAATCACGGGGCTTAATAAATGAAAAAAAATTAGTCTATGATTATCTCAACACAAAGAGAATCCATTAGATAGAAGCGACAATAATATTCTCAAAGTTATCAAAGAGTATCAACAATTCAATAACAAGACCCAAATGGCATGATGATGTTATGATGAGATTGTGCTTATAGGCCATGATTACACAACAAAAGGCAATCAAGTGAGAGTTTTGTATCATAGTGTAGATATATACACTATATTAAGATATTTATAGCCCATGCTATAGTTAGAGATGTCTAAGTCTTGTGTATTGGATAGGGTTTCTTGGATTCTTGAGTTAGTGTAGTTGTTTCCTATTGTTCTAACTTAGTGTATATATTTGTGATGGTGTTTCTCTTAAGTTAAGGTTATGGTTTATTCTTTATTTGTATTTTTGTGAGATAAGATATGTTAATGCTTGCGTCAAACTTCATTGTAGTATATCACCTACAACAAAGGTTGGTTTAGATAAGGTTGGTTTAGATTTGTAGTGATACTCGACACTTATATGATATAGAGGTTCCCTAATATGGTAGAGGAACATTGTGATATTTGAGACCATGACATTATCCATATTGTTGAGTCATTGTATGAAACTATGGATTTGGAATTTATAGCATTATAGTTAGAGATAGTTACCATGCTACCACAATGAGGAATATCCAATATTGCTTGCTTGGAAAGGAGGTGGAGTTAGCACCCAATTTTTTGGAGAAATTGGGAAGACAAGGAGGGATGAGGGAGGTCACTAAGTTAATTAGGGTATTGATGTTACTTAGTGTCCTATGGCTATATATTTTAGGGTTATGTTAGAGTATATTATAGTTGTTTTGTATAAATATAAACAAAACAACAAATTAACAAAAGCATGG
>SNQJ01S0025525.1:1147-11526 GCA_010110895.2 Picea sitchensis
CTGCTAAGAAATGCAGGAAGGTCATCTCTCAGACGGGGAAGTTTGTCTTCTTCGTGATTCGCTCTCAGAATAAGCGAAAGATCACAGCCACATCCAGGATCTCTGCGACCGACCTCTCCACACAGTAGAAGCAAGTAGATAAGGTCATGGAAGAATACTCAGATATCTTCTCCTCACCTACCGGGGTACCTCTTAACCGTTAGGTCAAGCACCCCATCGATCTGACCCCCGACGCACCGCTGCCCAATGGGCCAGTCTATTGTCGCTCTCCGTTAGAGAATGAGGAGATCAAGCGACATATCCAAGAATTGCTCCATAAGGGGCACATCCATTCCAGCTCATCATCACCTTGTGAGAGCCTAATCATGCTGATACAAAAGAAAGATGGAACCTGGCGACTCTGCATTGATTACTGGGCTCTGAATAAAATCATAGTCAGAAACCGGTACTCAATTCCCCGAATCGACAACCTCCTTGATCAACTCACAGGGGCCAAATACTTCAGTAAGATTGATCTGAAGTCTGGCTACCACCAGGTCCCGATAGAATAAACAAATGTACGGAAAACTGCCTTCAAGTCAAAGGAAGGCCTTTTTGAATGGTTGTTCATGCCCTTTGGTTTGACAAATGCTCCAGCCACATTCATGAGGATGATGGACTATATCATGCGACCATTCACCAATACTTTTGTAGTGGTGTATCTGGATGACATTCTCATTTACAACAAGACTTGGGCTGAACACTTGCAACATATTCAACAGGTTTTGCACACCCTGCAACAGCACAATCTATATGCCAACTTGGAAAAATGCTCCTTCAGCATGGACAGGATCCATTACCTGGGTTACATAATTGATCAGCATGGCCTACATGTGGATCCAACCAAGATCCAAGTCATCCATGATTGGCTAGCCCCAACCACACTCATTGAGCTTCGGAGCTTCTTGGGCCTTACTAATTTCTACCGCAGGTTCGTGTTGGGATTCTCCCATATTGCATGGGCTCTTATCAAAATAACCAGGGATGGTGGTAAGGAGAAATTTGCGTGGGGCCGGTACCAACAACAAGCGTTCGACGATTTGAAGAAACACTTGTGCTCATCCCTAGTACTTTCACTACCAGACCTGCAACGACCCTTTGAGATCGAGACAGATGCTTCAGACTATGCAGTGGGAGTCGTTCTCTCTCAACACGACCACCCCGTGGCCTATCATAGTGAGACACTATCAGATGTTGCCCGTAAGTACCCTACTTATGACAAAGAAATGTACTCCATTGTGCAAGCCTACCGCCAGTGGAGACATTACATTCTTGGGAAGGAGACAGTCATCCACACTGATCATAAGCCATTGCAGTTCATGGAGACACAAGGAAAATTGCAGAATGATCGCCATCAAAAGTGGTCCACATACTTGCAGGAATTCCACCTCAACATCAAGTATAAAACAGGAAGCACCAATCGTGTCGTTGATTGCCTCAACAGACCGCCAGTCGCGACACTCACCACGGTGCTAGACTCCTACAACCATGAGACTTCTAGATGGCCCCAACTCTATGATATAGACCCAGACTTCGCCACCACCTACCAAATGTTGGGTGCAAACGCAGTTGTCGATAATTTCCATCTTCAGGATGGGTTGTTGTGTCGTCTGGGCCATATTTGTGTTCCATCAAGCGAGCGAGCGAAGTTGATCTGGGAAGCCCACTACAGTCGGGTGGCAGGACACTTTGGCATCGAAAAGACAATGGTGATGCTACAAAAACATTTCTTCCTAGGTGGTCACCAATCCCAGTACTACTCTAGCCCAAACACGCTTAATTGCGAAGTTCTAATGGGATCCGATGCATTAACACTATGTTGTAGGCAGGCATGTACATAAGACCATTAGGAAATCATTACATGATGTCTGTAATTAACAAATGAAGATGGCATTACATTTCATTCCCCATCAAATGGGTGAATATCATGGTTTATCAAAACCATAGGCTAGAAATATTGATTTAGTGGAAAAGGTGGATGGCCACCGAGATCCACCTGGATCATTTCTTTACATAAAATAAGTTTGCTATGGTTTTACAATAGTTCTGAAATATATATTTATTAAACTAAAATTTTGATAATTATAAAAATATTTTTCAACTTTTATAAATATTGTATTCCAATTTTTTGACTAGCTAAGGATAATGATATATGACTAATTTTATTTGGTTTAAAAATTATTTGTCAGAAATTAAAAATATATTAAAATTTAAAAAATCTACATTTTTCACAAATTGTCAAGTAGTCACATAAGATATTGTATTTGTCATTTCCATAAATGAAAATAAATGCACTGCCATATTCAAAATTGAAAATAGGCATTGTCTAATTGTACTACGTTTTGGCCCTTTTCACCGGAATCCAATGACATAAATCTGCATGAAATCATAATATTTTGTTGTTTAAATTGCATTTCTAAATGCAGAAATGTATTCGACGTGCTAAAAACCTCTGGGGCACTCAAATTATACATAATTAACCACTCAAGTTTGCAAATCCTACAATTTCTCACCAAATTTTGGATAAAATTGAATAGAAAATATCCTCGCAAAAGGGCCAAAACATAGAACAGCTAGACTACGACATTGAAAATATAATTTTTAATTACAATATATCAGTGTTTATCTATTATTTCATTCCCCAAAATAGTCTATGTGGGAATTCGTGCATTTTTCAAATCACTCCGTGAATCCCTCTCGGTCCTGCGCGAGCTTAATGGAATCATTGACGAAAAGTTAAGTTTATGATCTATTTACAGTGGTCACCAAAACTTGCAATTGACATTGAGCAATCAAATCATTTTAGAGATAAACAAGTTCTTCCTTCAGAATTTTCTCCACATTGAACTTGAGGAACCTCCATTTTATCAAGTCTATGGTGTATTTGAAATATCCATTTTTGGTGTTGGCCATGTCGCTACCCTCTTTCTTAATATATTTTTTTAGAGGTACAATTTCGCTTGCACTTGGTTGTTGCACCACACCAGTGTATTCCCATTTACATTTATAAAAATAACACATCTCCAAGGTTTTCAGGGGCTTTTCACAAGAAGGGCATACATGATCACAACTGTCCATAACCGGCTTTAGAAAGTTTGCAACAAACACGTACTATATGCATTACAGGTATGAGTACCACATGCACCGATGAATGTGATCCCTAAGTTGAGGATATTTGTTCTTACGAGTCCTTCTTTCTATTATCACCTATAGATGTCTTGCACACCCTATAAAATATGAGGTCCATAATATTTATATTTCTTAACTTTGTGTGTTTTGTAATATTTATTAATAACATTTAATTATATGTATATACAAATAGGAACCTTCACTTCCTCACTTTGTTTGGGGAGTTTAGCTTATAGTAAATGCTTTTGACATTTCAAATATCTTATCAATAACAATTTTAACGCAAGCATTCATCTACCATAGTGGATCTAAATGAATCTATTTACATTTTTTTTGCTTTTAATGGGTAAATTGCCTCTTCTACATACGATATCTATAAACCATTGACTTATCTTCTTTTTTTTGTAAGTGAGTATAAGTAACTATATTACTGCAAAAATTATGATACAAAAAAAGGGGGGCCTCCTGGTTTTCCTAGTAGGAAACCAGACCAGGGGTTCCCGAGTTGCGCTACTGATATATTCGAGGGGAGGGACTTGTCTTCCACCAGGGGAAACCGGGCCAGTCCCACCATAACCAGTTTTTAAAGGAAAAACAACATTAACATAAAAGGAAGACAGATGCTACACCAACCTACTAGGCCCGATAGGGTCGCGACCGCACTAACCATTTGACTAAGCATTCACTAGTCCAGGACAATGATATTTTTCTCCCCACCATCTGCCTGGCTCTTGTTTTCCTCCTTCTTCGGATCGTGTGAGTCTTCTTAATGTGGGATGGCGCTTTATTGCCATCGGCTGGTGTGATATCCATGTGGTGGACATAATGCAAATAGAGGTGAAATTGAGCAGCCAATCACTCCAACTTAGATTTCTGGTCCTTCTTGACCTCAACTAACAGTTTGGTGATGGTTTCCAAGATGTTGATGCGACTCAGGCTTTCTTCCAGCATCTTCTTAAGTTCCTTGTTATCCTCCTGTCTAACGTATTTTGTTTCCATAATCACTTACCAATCATCATCTTAGTTATCCACGCCATCTCCACTGTTTTCTGGTATAAGGTTTCCCTGGGCTGCATGCCCCCCCAGATCAGTTACCCAGTCCACTTCCTTTGCCAATGCATCCCATGCTTTGCCTTTGCTTTTTTCTTTTATTTCCTTTTCCCAGTAGGTAATGGTCTCTTTTGCTTTTGGCGTTACCAGAGTTTGGAAGGTGCCCTCCGCCTCTTTTGTCGCCTGCTCCATTCTTGATATCCGTCGTGGACTATTCAGGACTTCCTTTCCAAGGGGGTTTCTCTTCCTGTGCGTTCGCTTCATTCTCACCATCCCGTTGGGTCTGTCGCGTCTCCTTTGCTGGTTATTCATCCTGTACCTCCCTTCACAGAGGTTCTTTTTTTCCCTGTCCTTGTATCTGTGGTAGTCCTTGATATTGTGCTTCTTCTGATTGTGGTTATCTCTATTGTCATTCCTCTTATTGGGCTTCTTCTGCTCCACGCTTGTCCTTCGAATCATGGCTTTCCCATATTGGTAATCGCTCCCAATATTTATTCCGGTTGCGGTTCGTATAATCACGATGACTCACCTTTCATCCTTGTATAGGTCCTTGTCCCTGCTCGTATGAGATCATACTGTGTTGTTGTTCATATATGTGCTTTGGCATGGAGGATCAGGTCTAGACCATGTCACTCCCTCATGCCTTATGTCATTCGTTATATGCGGCTTGTCGTCTGTACTTTCCCGCGTGCTTTCTCCACTCTTCTTTCTATCACTAGGATCTTGTTGTTGTACTCTCACCTGCTATTGATGTTGATCCTGCATGTTGATTGGTGACTGAGTGTTCGAAAATCATATCCTGCATGGGTTCCACATGCTCACCCCTTAGCCTTGCGCTGCCCTTGCTTAACTTGCCTTCATAGTATTTTGTTGCTAGTTGGATGCAGTCTATTATGAGTTGACCATTTGGGATGATGATCCAGGTAGTATCTAGTTTTGGTCCCTCCTTATCTACCCCCTCATTGGCTAGTCTGTCCGCCAGGCCATTCGCTGACCTCTGGACCTAGCGCAACTCCACTGTGTTCAGATTTTTCAGATGCTCCTGGATTTTCTGTAGGGAGAGGGCCAGGCGCCAGTGTCTCTGAACCTAGCCCACTATGGTTCCATTATGGAGTCTCTTCATCGTGTTGATGACCAGAGTGGAGTCACCTTCCACGATTGTGTTTGTCACCCCTTCATGCCTGAGGATTTCAAGGCCAAGTTCCAGAGCTCCAAATTCTCCTGCGTTGTTGGTTGAGTTTCCCATACTCCCAGCGTATAGTTGGATGATGTTACCACCACTGTCTCTGATAGCCCTTCCCATCCCTACGACTCCTGGCTTGCCTTTTGTCGCCCTGTCAAAATTTAGTTTGAGGAACCCCAACGAGAGGGGTCCAGTTGCGGTCTCCTATTTGGATTTGCGGATCCTACGTAACCGTTGAGATGTTGTGCCCATCCTTTAGGTGAAAGAACTCCAGGTTGTAGGTGTCCCGGTCAATGAGTTGTGTTGTTTCCTTCTTACAGTTGCGGCTCTGCACCATTTCTCGTATTTGTGATATTATTGCCTCCTTGAGCTTTCCTTCCGGTAGCCCTTCATTCCTGAAGATGAACCTATTCCTTTCTTTCCATATTGCTCAGATTATCATCCCCGACGTTAGTTACCAGCATAGGTTCAACATTTCAATTTTGCGGTAACTCTCATTCCAATTGTTGATGGTTGCACTGATGTTGCCCCAGATCCTATAGGATTGGTGAGATATACCGACCGCCCAGTCCCATAACTCTATTGTGTAACTGCACTCGTCAAGGAGGTGATTGGTTGTTTCCTCCTTGGCTTGATAGAGGTGGCAGCAAGATGGACCTATATAACCCCTTTTCCTAAGATTTTCCCAGGTTATAATTTTGTTGTGGAGTACTAACCATTCGAACAGTTTGATTTTTGGCCATTAGGGATTGCTCCAAATCTTTCCCCACTGTTGCGCCAAGTCCTCCTCATCCTGGTCCGTGATGTACTGTCGTTCTTATTTTAAGTTGATTTCCCCACCATTTTTTCTGCCCCACCTTAATTGATCCTCGTCCTCTGAGACTGCAATTTTCCTTTTCCCCAGTTCCTCTTCCACCTCTTTCATTTGGGTTGTGATACAATCTCTATTTTGGGGGTTGAGTTTATCACAGGTACTCCATCTGTCGCTATTAGTTCTTTGCTTCCAATAGTGATGGATTTTTGTTTTACCTTACGTTGTTATTTCCCGTTGTAGTTCCTCTCTATCCAGATGTTCCATTATGGGTTCTTGTTACCACACGTCCTCCCAGAATTTGGTTGTTTGACCATTCCTGACTTCCGAGAAGCTATGTTTATGGATCTAGTTCTTGTTGTGCCATGCTAGATTCCAGATGGTTGATCCCTCCCTTGTGCCCATGAAACAGATGCGGTCTGGATTGTTGATGTTCTGGGCATACTTGGCCTTCCAGAGGTTTGTCCATGGTACTGAGTCGTTCTTGAACCATCTCCATCAGAGTTTTGCGCCGTAGGCTTCATTGGTTATCCGTGGGTCTTGTAACCCCATGCCTCCTTTGCCTTTTGGTCTGCATACCTTCGCCCAGGCTACCAGGGCCCATTTCTTTTTAGTTTCCGCACCTCGCCATAGGAAGTCTCTTTGTATGGATCTTATCTTTTGTAGTACTCCTTTGGGAGCTGTAAACACTAACATCATATACGCTGTAATTGCTTGTAGAACTGCTTTGGTAAGGATAAGCCTCCCTGCCAAGTTGAGAGCTTTGTAGGTCCAATTTCTTACCCTCTCTTGCAGTTTGTTGATCAATCCTTCCCACATTTCAATTTTGCAAGCTCTGTCCGTCAGGGGGATTCATAAGTATTTCATTGGGAGCGTTTTGCGTTCAAACCCCAGAATGTTGGCCAGGTTCCTTTGAATTGTAGGATTAGTGTTAAAGAAATAGATCATGGATTTGGAGTGGTCGATCTCTGCCCCAGAGGCTTCCCCAAAGTCTTCTAAGATTCTTTTGTAGGTTTTTGCTTCCTTAACCGTGGGTGTACCATGGAGTAGGGTATCATCCACAAATTGTTGGTGTGTGGAGGTGGGACAATTTTCGAAAGGTTTGATGCCTTTTAATTCTCCTGCTGCAGTTGCGCTTTTTATGCTTCTGATGAGCCCTTCCATCATCATAATGAACAGGAAGGGGGGTAGCAGGTCTCCTTGTCTTATGCCTCTCGAAGGCCATAAGGGTTTTGCTGGGGCCCCATTGATTAACAAAGAATGTCTTGTCGTTGAGACTAGATTGAAAATCCAGTTGATCCAGTGTTGTTCAGACCCAAAGGCTTCCAATGTCTTGGCCATATAGTGACAACTAATTTTGTCGTAGGATTTCGCTAGGTCAAGTTGGATTATCATCCCCCCTCTCCTTTGGCTTTTCAACGTGTGTATAAGCTCATGGGCATGGATGATGTTGTCCAGTATTTGTCTTCCCTCCACGAATCTAGTATGTTCCTGTGAAATCAATGTGGGTAGGAGAGGTTTCAAGCGATTGACTATGACTTTGGAGATTATCTTGTATACTACATTGCATAGAGCTATAGACCTGTAGTGATCCGAGGTCCTTGCTTCATTTTCTTTTAGGATTACTGTGATCATTGTGGAATTTAAATCTTTCAGGATGGAAGTCGAGCGTTTGGAGTCTTCCACCACCCCATAAAGATCTTGTTTAACCACTTCCCAACAAGATTTCAAAAATTCTACTGTGAAACCGTCTCAGACTGGGGCCTTTCCACTAGGCATCTCCTGGACCACTTGGTCGATTTCCTCCTTTGTTATGGGTTTGTTTATATTGATATTTTGTTCCTCGGTGACCAACCTGGGGATGTGTTGAGTTATCCTTTGTATGGCCTTCGTTCTATCTTGATTAGGTTCATGGGATATCCCCTTGAAGTGATTGACTAATGTATTTTCAATTTCCTGGTGGGATTCTCTTTCGATGCCATCATGATCTCTGATTTTCAGGATTTTGTTGGGTGTTCTTCTTCCAATGGTTGTTCCATGAAAAAACTTGGTATTTTGATCCCCTTCCTTTAGCCACCCGATTCTGGACTTTTGGCACCATAGAGTCTCTTCCTACCGGCATCTTGCTTCAAATTCCTGGATCATCTGGATCTCTTCTCTTTTTCCCTCCTCTGTGTAACCCTCGTCTATGTAGAGTTCTTGGAGTATCCTCATTCTTTCCTTGATATTTTTCTTCTCTTGGTTTATGTTTGCAAAGATTTCCTTGTTCCACTCCTTGAGTTTGTATTTGATGTACTTGAGTCTCTTATAAAGTTTGAACATCCTTGTCCCTTGATCTGATAATTCCTCCCTCCACCAATGTTTGATATTCTCCTTGAAAGTGGGATGATCGATCCAAAATTTCTCAAATCTAAAGGGTCTGTTCTTTGGAGTGGTTTGGAAGTTTGCTTCCAATTGAACTGGACAATGGTCTGAACCCCCCCATGGAAGGATTTTGCACTCTAAAGTTAGTCCTTGCAGAATAATGGACTCTGACACTAGGAATCTATCTATCCTTGTAGCTACTTGGTAGTGGTTAATTTTTTTATTACTCTAGGTGAATTGGCCATTTTTGGTTCTAATGTCCACAATCTCCATTGCTTCAATGAAAGCTGAAAATTCCTCTGCATCTCTGTCTAATATCCCGGTGCCCCCTTTTTTCTCTGCAAGTGTCGTGATGATGTTGAATTATCCTGCTAAGATCCGATGGAGGTTGCGGGCTCGGGTCTGTAGATCTTCGAGGTCTAGGAGCATTCTCCTTTTTTCCTCCAACCTTTGGGGGCCATACACATTTGTGCATAGAATCACCTCAGTGTTACCTATAGTTTGCATGTTAACCGAAAGTGCGTGTCTCGTTGCTTCGACTGCTAGTAGGGTCAGCGAGTGTGGGTTCCATAAGGTGAGTATACCGCCTGTCATATGTTGGCCTTCAATAGCCAAAACCTTGTACTTACTCCATTGTTTTTTACTGATTGTTTCCATTTTGTCTACAATGCATTTTGTCTCTTGAATGAAAAAGAGGTCAGATTGTTCCTTCCTCAGTCTATTTTTAAGGATTCTTTGTTTTTGTGGGTTGTTTAGGCCTCTTATATTCCATGTTATAATCTTCNTTTTGTATCTTACCTGAATTGATCAGCAGGGCTCCTAGTTCTTGTAGGGCTACACTGTTTGATTTCCTTCCTTTATTCCGCCTCGTCTGCTTGGGTGACTGCTGTGATTGTCCCTCGCTAGCTTTGATTCCCAGGTGTCCTATCTCGCCATGCGTGCGCTTGATCCCTCTGGTTTTTTCTTCCTCTCTCATAAGGAACAGGTATTGGATACGATCTAGTTGCTTCGCTGGCATATTGTCTACTCCCTGCTTTTTCCATTGTTCCAATATGTTCAGGAGGTATATTCCTTCCCTTTCCATAATGTCTCTGAGATCCGGATCTTTCGTGCCTACCTCGCTTGGTGTCATCTCTGAGTCTTCATCTGCCTCCTGCATTGGGGTGTTGGTATGTTTGTTGCCTCTTTCCATAGGACTTGCAATATCTCCTCGTTCCCTCTTATTGCTTGGAATGTCTGTGTTCTCCTAAGTTGCTTGTTCCATGGTTTCTCTAGATTTTGTCTTTTCCTTTCCTTATTCTTCCCCTTGGTTAGCCTTGTCCCTTCCTTCTGGTCTAGTCCTGGCTTCCGGGTTGCTTCCTGTTGGGGCTTTGCTTGGTTTCTTGTTTGCTCTATTTCTGTGATTAGGTTTTACAAACCCGTCCTCATCCTGCTATGTTTTGGTATTTTCCGTTTCTTGTTTTTTTTTGAGTGGACATTCTCTGATTAGGTGTACATGTTCATGGCATCTTCTGCATCGGAAGGGGATCTGCTCATAGTTGATGCTTTGTATCCATTCCTCATCCCTGAATTCCAGGCTTATGGCTTCTAGGAGCGCCCCTGACACATCCATCTCTATGCAGATCCTTGCATATGATGTATATCTCCCTTTTAGGGCTTCTTCCGATGTCTTGACATATTTTCCCAGCTTGTTCCCGATTGCTTCTAAGGTGGACGAAAACCAATAGTCTAGCGGTAAGGAGTAAAACCTCAGCCAAACTGGAACATTTTTAAAGGTTTCTTTCTCCGGGGAGAAGTTTTCCT
>SNQJ01S0025525.1:11554-30309 GCA_010110895.2 Picea sitchensis
CCTAAAAGACTTTATCTATGTCCTCCAGTTTCATAAAGACTGATGCGAAGAAACCTTTCGAGCCCAGGTGGAGATCCACTTCTCCACTTGGCTTCCATTGATATTTTATCTAGTTGTGCAACGTTCTTTCCGTGGGCCACAACCCCATGAATTTCCAAATTAGTGTATGCGTCTTCATCTGGTCCCAATAGATTTGTATTTGTGGGTCTTCCAATATAACCCTTGGTATCATTGCGGTTTTAGGTTTACACAGGTTGCGCCCATTTGTCCCATTGGGGTTCGTTGGTTCCTACACTTCCTTCTGGGCTTCTTTGAGTTCCTCCCCCACACGATCCCTTTTTTCCTGGTTGCTCTCCTGGCTCTTTTCCAATCCTGATCTCGAGGTGCTTGTCAGCAATTATTTGAAACCAACGCCCCTTGGGCCTTTCCCCTTGTCCACCTGTTGTTCCAGAGTCTGTACTTAAGGCTTAGAAGTACAATGTCTAGGCATCCGAAAGTGGGTAAAAGGTGGAGAAGAGAGAAACGTCAATCTTCGGTAAAGGAAACTAAGGAAGATTTCTACGTTGGCATTGTCTAGCTTCCAACTGTTCCTGGATAGTTATATCCTGTTCAATTGCAGCCCATGAACGTTCGAGTTCAACCCGGGTAGTAGTTGTTTTCAAAATAGTGTCGAAAAGGTTTAAGGCAATGTGCGTTTGATTCGATAATCCAGGTTCGATATTGGACTGTGTTGGTATAGGGACAGTCATGGAGGAGCAGTAAAATAAGAAAAACTTAAAAGGAAATTAAGTGTTGTCTCAATTTGGTGGTATAAAAGAGAATTTATTGTTTTTAGGAATAAAATAGGGATGCAAATCAAAGGCTCTTTCCCGTAACTGAGTTATATCTTAATAAAATGTATGAGGTGGGATAAAAACATTTAGCTGTCTATGATGTATGGCTCCTATCAAGGGAGAATCTCACGTATAAACAGAAGAGGAAAACTGTAAAGAAATAACCCGATGTGTGCATAGAATATGTGTAGAATTCTGAAAGTGTTGACTGGTCTTACACCCGCTGATAGCTGGTACAGAGGAAAAACAGTAAACAATTACAGAAAACAAAAATTCATTCGCTATAGTAGTGGTTGTACTAAATTATAACGAAGCATTCATCAGTTAGGAATATGAAATGAAACGAAATATGAGATACAAGAAAACAAACTCATAACCCAGTCGTGACGGAATTGAGAATCTTCAGATTTGCTTTGTATTAACTCTCAAAATGTAAAAAACTCTGTTACAATCGACACAAAAAGGTCCAGCCCTTTTCATTTCTTTCTGTGGTATATTTATACAATTTTACAAATAAGATAGAATCTCAATAGTCACAAAATTTCGGTTATGACAGGGAGGAGAGAAATCGCTCCATTTCTTCTTCTCTGTCTTCACTTGGTGCCAGACATTTGTCCTCGCGCGTGCTCGGTACATGCGACACATCTTTCAACCAGCTGAGATATTAGCCGTGACGGTTCTGCTTGACAGCTAGCTTCAAAGAAGTAACATTCTCGGGCTAACTGCTACAGCCTGTCTTCCAACTGTCCGTCTATGATGTCGATGGCGCATAATTGGGCGCTTGGTCTAATCATGCATTTGTCTATTTGGACTATGTTCACCATAGTCACTTGGGAAATCTCGGCCGAATCTCTTTCCTCTCTTTCCTTCAGATCAAGCGAGGTTTTTTCCATATCCATTTGCATCAACGCCTCGACATTACCTCCGCTATCAACGCCTAGCAGATCGCCGTCTATAGAACTAAAAGCCTCTTCTAAGTAATTCATTATCTTTTTGGCTTGCTGCTTGCCTTCAACGATGTTGCGCTTCCATTCTTTTAATATAATGTTTCCTTTGGTTTGTTCCGAAATGGTGAACCTGGGAGTACTTCCCGAACCCCTGGTGTTTGTGGCTATCACAGCCTCTTGGAAGGCGACCCGAGCTGCTCCAGCTTCCCTCTCTCTAGCAGATAAATTCTCCGAAACCTGGTTGATTAGCAAACAATTGTCCCAGATCGCTTCTACCTTGGCGAGCAAATTTCGTTGTGCCGCAGAGACTCTGCTCTGAATCTCAATCGCCTGGAATTTGAACATCCCAATGTTTATCATTATGTTCTCGATGATCTCCACCCTAGCCTGTAACTGTTCGATCAAATCCCTTTGCTAGCTCGCTTGCATCTGACCATCCCGGGCCACCTGCTGTGCTTGCTCGAGCTTAGTTTTGAGCAACTCTATCTCGTTTTTATCGGCCAACCTGGCCTGCTCTATTCCTATGCTTGCCTGGTCTTTAACAGTCTCTGTTGCTATGGCCAGTTTGGCTTCAAGGGTCCTAATGAGACGATTTTTTCGTTTAAGCTGGTTTTTTAAGAGCCCGACTGAAAATTGATTCGCCGAGGCATATGCTGCTAATGTCCCTACTATTTCGGTCGCAAATTGTTCATTCTTCTTGTCTTTTCCATTAGTTATAACTTTATATTTCTTGGCAGTTGACTCTCCTTCCTGATAGAATTCCCTTTTTACTACTTCTTTTCTCTTCTTATCAAAGAAAAACTCATTCGGAGGGAGTTCTTCTACCCTTATAGGCCTCAAATCTTCATTGAAGATCCATCCTGCCTCAATATTCCCTTGAGTCGACTGCAAGGGAGTAACTGATGTGATAGGTTCTCTGATCTGCTTCACTGATTTTCCCGGGGTAGTGACCGGACTCTGCTTCTTCGGCGGGTCGGGAGTCTTTATCTCTGCTTTAGGACTCTTAATTTTCTCTCCCTCTTCCTGGTGTTTTCCTTGATTGGGAGTCGCATCCTTAGAGCCTTTGACATCTTTCTATTTTGCCTCCGATGTACTCGGACCCTCACCTCGCAACACTGCGGGAAGACAACTACGTCGATGTTCCTGGAACTTCAGAACATCGACTCTTTCTTCGGGTGATAAAGTTTGTATCCGAGCCAGAATCTCGGCATAGGACCTTGCACCTCGGAAAATGTCATCCGAGGGTGAATTCTTGTGCTCAAATCTCTTGAGCCCGCAAATGGCTAAATGATTTCTCACGACCCTCTGCGTATCGTGTTTCTTGTATTCAATGGAGACCAAATTTAGGTCTTCCAGGGTTGCTGCCTCAACTTTGGCATGTCCAAAATCTAATATAGAATATAAATTTAAATGTACAGGAAAAGGTGGCCATACCTTCTTTGAATATCCCCTAAGCTCTTTGCTTATACCACCAATTATTGTCTACCGGGCAACCTCACGACAAGCTAGCTTGTCGGGAATGAACAATGGCAATGCATGCGAAGGAACATAAGCCTCGAAAACTTTGAGGTATGAAAATTCTGCTTCCACATACCAGTCTGCTATGCTGCTCAGATTCGTTACTATGCTGTCCGAGATCCGGGGTGGCGGGTGACCAAAAATGGTGACATGCAGGGGCACCATCACCCAGTTAAAGATTTCATACACAAAATTTTCCGCTTTGTTTTCCCATAATTTTGCATGATAAACGTGTATGGGTTCGTCTTCTGTTGGAGTCTAACTCCATCTCATTAAGGGAAATGGTGTCAAAAAACAAACTGCGTCCATAATGTATGCAGACATGAAGAATGAAGACGCCTTCCCGTTCTCTTTCTGCGCCCGATACTCTATGACCCGACTGGTCAAGCTATCAGAAAGAATCTTTGCCTAGTCGAAGGTACTGCCTTCGGCGACCCGAAACATTAGAGACACCCATGGAAGGAAAAAATGTGAGGTGTCCTCTTTCTCGAATAACCTGCATGTCATCATGGCTACATATTTGTACTGCGGTTCTAAAGAAGCGATTGAATATATGCCGTGGCTATTAGCTCTGAACTTTGCGGTGTTCGAAACCCAATCCTTTATTAAGCTGGACATGGTTTTATCATACTGTACGCATTCCTTCTCCTTGAACTCGTCCAAGAATTCAGCGCTATATGTGTAGTCGGACGTTGTGGGCAGCTTATACATGGCTTGCAGATGTTCCGGCCTGAAAGTCCCGATGGTGACTTTCTTCTCGTTCATGATGGTTCTGGTCGGTATGTCTACATGGTCTAATGCCCATCGGACCATGTCGTAATATGGAAGCAATCGTGGCCTGGCTGCTACTTTGTGCATTCCAGATTGGATGACTATTTTGTACTTGGTGGTTATACCATCTTTTTCGTTGTCGCTGGAGTCATCAGAATAATCCACCAATTCTGCCTGCAGAACATCTGAAACAAACGACCAATTCGAGACTGAGTCGATACTTCGAGGCGAAGTATCAACGACATTGTCTAAGCCTTGTCCCGAAACCTCAACATTTGCTTTGGATGCTTTTCGCGGAGCCATGTCTGGAGATTTCGTTTTGGTTCTTCTGTGATAGAAATACGTATACATACAGAAGTCAGCTGCTCAGAGATAATGTGCTCTGCGTAATATGAAATGCATTTGTTATAATGAACCACAACTCTTATATATATTTGAAAACTCGGTACCTTTCAGAACAAGTCTGTCAAATCATATTTAGAAATAAATTTTGCCGTAAAAATCCGATCTTATATTCATCGATTTACCCTATTTCCTCATTAATGCCATAAAATTTTGGCGGTTTAAAACATCAGTTGGCGTATGGAAAGAAAAAGGTTACCTCGTAAATTGTGCAAGCATCAAAACATGGGATATGTACTGATTTAGCTTAATCAATCCGGTTTTACCAACGTTAATCGATATTTCGGTATTCGTTATATCGGGGATTTTACTTTAACACTTTGAATCTCTAACACCCGAGACTGCGATGATCGATTTTGATTAATAAAAAGGTAATCGTGATTTGGGGCTCGATTAATTTCATAATTATTATATTCTCCATATCGCAACTCGGAGCTTCGAAAATAAGTTTCCGGGAGGTTTGCATGCCGAGCTGCGAAACCGCGAGATCGCGATAACATGACTTAATTAAAAGGGAAAATAATCTTGGATTTAGTGATTAATTAATTACGTTTATATCCGTATCGTGATCTCGCAAGTCGAGATTTAGACGGTGTAACTTTTGAAAAAGAAAACACCGAGTGGCGAATTGCCGACATAACTTTTGCCATGGTTTAGCTTTTACTTTTAACCGTGACACGGGTTACTAAGATAAGGACATCGTGTTCTCGGCTATCGGGGCCACGACAATAAATTTTTGGGCTTGGCGAACGCCGAGGTGCGAAACCCCGACGACGTTTAATCATGGGTTAGGGAAAACTTTACCCTTCTTACTGTCCTGAGTGAAAAATTAAAATGATTTCGCTGTTTCGTAGCTCGGGGCATGTGACTTATATGACTTACAGTATCCGACCTACGAGATCCCGAGGTAGAACAAAAGAAGAAATGTTTTAACGAAAGGTAGGACTCGTTTCGAGAGTATAATAATCATCGCTGCTTGCGTGATAAAGCTTCAGAGATCTCGATATCTCAGAGGGAAAATATGAAAACCATCTTTAGATTTCAAGCATTAAGAATGAAATTTGTGACGGGCTAGAAAAACAAGGGCGACTCCAACACCACCACTACCTGCTTGTACGAGGGGGTTCCACTCCTGCCCCCTTTGGTAACCATTCCGTGCATTGTTGAGACCACTACTGTCAAACCCTAGCTTGCGGTTTCTTCAGAGCTTTGTAAAACATTGACTTGTCACTTTCTATGGATTCAAATAGATATATTGTCTCATATTAAATTTTCATTTATAAAAATTTGTAAATTTTATTTTTTAATTTGAAAACATTGATAACATTATTTTTACTTGGTTTTTAATATTTTTTTATCAAATTTAAAAATATAAAATATAGAACTTTTCTTAGAATATCATCTGGTCTTTCACATTTATTATAAAAATATTATTTATTTAATCGTAAATATACAATAATAATATTATTATTTTTTATGTTAAAATTAATTAGGTAATATTAGATAGTTTTGATAATTTTTTACTTAAAAGTTTAGAAAAGCATGTATGTTTTGTTTTGATTATACTTTGAAGTGTTATGGATTGGACTTATATGTGACAACTTTTATTTATCAATTTATTTTAAAAGGGTTTTGAAGAGTTCATTGTCAATAGTTACTAATATCTAGATTTATCCTATTCTATCTCAATTTTTAAAGACACGGAGTAGTCATTCTCACTTCTATATTGTTTTTAGTCTATGCATAAATAATAAATTATTACAGGTTTCAAGTGGTTTATAATTACTTTAACTTTTCACTTTGAATTACATAAAACTACTACCTTAAAACATTTCTAAGAGGAGGTATACACAACTTTTCTACTAATTTCATTTGTTCATATATTGTAATAATAACATTGTGATATAATTATTTGCTAACATTATGATGTAAGTATTCACTAATAATGATGATATAATAATAATGTTATTTTATTAATTTATATTATTAAAAAATCATAAGACAAAGCTATGATATAATTTTCTACTAAAATCACAATTATTATATTTTTTTTTATTTTTCCAAAGATTTTATTAATTTATATTATTCAACTATTATAATATATTAAATTTATTTAATTAAATATAAATTATCAAATATAAAGAATAATATTAAATTTTGATCTATACACTTTTGATGAAATGGTTTTACAATTACTCTGTTACCAACTTTATGAATCTTCTGTTAAAAAAGTGTGTAAAGTATGTAAGTATTAATTGAATCAGTTATAAAAAAAGTATGTTAAATATTGTATTTGGTTTATTTTGTATATTTTTTAATAGAGATTGAACTATATTTATATTAAAAATATTGCGGCAGAGCGATCAACATCAAATAGTCTACAAGTAGAGCATATAGCCGAAATATTTTGAAACCTAGAACAAAAACAACAACATTTCCAACTTTGACAGACCCTTGTCTGCAATCTTCTAAGCTGATTACATCTTTACAAAATTGCCCTAGGCACCAAAAGATTTTGTAAAACACAGGCTAATGAGTCAAGGGATGGGGAGAAACCCCCTTACTCCATTCAAATACAAGTTTCATGTGTTTAACCTTGAACCCGCCTTATCACAATAATCGACAAGGGGGTTTAAACTTCTTTTGATGTGGAAAAGACTAAAGTCTTCAAATCTTTTTCTAAGAGAGATGATGCAGTGAAGAATTCCTCTAAGTATATTATTCTCCACATTTTCTCTTGCGATGACTACTTTGACAGTCAACATTGAATCATCAAAAACGAAAATCTTAGCGATGTTACGTTCTTTGGCCCACCTCAGTCCTGCATAAAGAGCATCGGCTTTTGTGTTGTTATTTGTTGTAATCATGAGACCCCATGCATATGTAAACAATTTATTCCCTCTGGGATCAAGAAGAATTCCACCCCCACGTGTCGGCCCAAGATTACCACGAGATGCACCATCACAAAAGAGGATATGTTTCTTGTGAGATTGCATCCAAGCTTTAAAATCCTCCATTGACATCTGAATGACCCACTTTGGAATGGGAGGAAGTTTGTCAGCCGAAGGATGAGGCTTTGTTGATTGCAACTTCATGAGACATCCTCTAGATCGTTCTCCTCTGGATTGAGTTGAGACATCTGTGAAAGAGAGCCCAAGTGTTGGGTGTGCCCATATGATGGGTGTGTGTCAGACTCTGGACCGAGTTGTGATGACGTGTGGTCTCTTGTCTACTCCTCTGGACTGAGTTGAGATGACTTGAGATGGTCTCATGCCTTGTACTGTTGAGTCGGCTTGAGATGGTTCTCTAGATGGTACTCCCATGGACTCAGTTGAGTTAATATGTTGAGTGTGACGTCCCTGTGGGTGAGCACATGTGGACGTGTCCCTAGTGGCTGAGCACTAGAGGATGTGTGGAGCCCTTTCTATATTGTATGAGAGTAATATTTGTTGTAACCCTAATTATGTTGTGAAGGGTACAAGTCGGCCCCACCATGTGAAAGATAATTAATATTGTGTAAATATTAATTATATTTTTGAGTTATAGAAGTCGGACCTATTGTGCCAATAGACATACCTTTTGTTGTGTCAGGTATTGTATAAATAAGAGTGGATCCCCATTGTGGATCACACTCACTCACTTGTCATCTCATAATTTCAGCAAACACTTGTACGACTGAAGAGCGCATCTTTCTTGGGCACAAGTTTCTAGGTTTTGTAAGCACCCTCTTGTGTGCTAAGGTCTATGGTGTGGGAGATCTTCTCTTGAGAATATAACAAAGGATTGCTAGGTTTTTCCCTTGGTTGAGAAGGGTTTTCCCAGGATAAAATCTTGTGTTCTTGTGCATGGTTATTCTTCTTGTGATCTTGGTTACTGCAACGCTTGTGTATGGTATTGTTGCATTGTTTATGGTTCAAGTACATGCTAAATTGAAATAAACTACATGTGCATGAGCTAAGAATTACAATTCAACATGAGGGTGGGGAAAACCTTCATAAATAAGTTAACCCATTGCTTTTCATAGTGCTCAAGGCCTTGGTCTTGTCGAAGCGCCCGATGATGAATATACTCGACTCAAAGATAAATCGCTTTAATCGCATACTGTCTAGGAATTATGGTTTCATCCTCATTTTTTTTTTTTTTAATTTTGGGCCAACAAAATGGTCCAATAGATATACTTGGGCATCGTCATCCAAAGTCTCTTTAGACTTGGTTTACTTCTTAGATTTCCTTGATAATTCCTACCCCACTTTTGAAAAAAATCTTTATAAGAAGGAGGTCGGGATGTGAGAATAAAGAGGTCGCCAAAAGCAAAATTCCAAGTAGCTTTGGTGTAGGAGTGATCCAGATGGATGTCGGTGGCCTCCCACATATTCCGACTGGCTCATTTTGGCAGTTTTCCAATTCGATAGTTATTTCCTAGTTTTCGGGTCACTGACTTCTAGGGCCATTTTGAGGCCCTAAACAACGTTTTTAGGGATCGCCACATTCAAAATATTTAGGGCTCACCATAGACAAAATGTGTAGTCCTCAGATATACCTTTCCAACGGGTTACCGTGTGCCTAAAACAAATATCGTATGAAAAATTTACGACCCCAGGGAGTTGATGTACTAACTTACCCAAACGGGGCTCGCATGACTTTTGGCGGTTCATCTCCTAGGGTTAGGTTTTTGGATGTCTAGGGTTTTTGACATTCATGTTTATTGTACAAATTCCTTGAGAGCCTCACTGTAATCATCTTCTGGCGAATGAGCACAGTCGTCACATCTCTTCTCAGAGATAAGTCACCACCATTCTAGCAAGCTTGTTTTCCGCTGCATTTTACAGTTTCAACTTATTTCCTTATTGAATAGAAACCAATTTTACTATATATCTATTATTATGTGTTAAGCATCTTTTGATAATAATCTGTATTCATTTCGTTATGCTCATAAAATTTGGATCAGTGGTATCAAAGCGGTCTCCTCCTTTTTGTTCTTAATGCATGTCTCCAACGAGGTCAGGGTATAAAGAATTGGGTCTTGAGCTTGTTTGTCTTGGGGAAAAAATCTCTCGCACGCCCAAGCGCCCTCTCATGGCGAGAGAAAATAAAGACGATGAGATAGGAGATCCCTTCAAAATGTTTCTCGAGTAATCCCTCACGTAATAGAGGAACGAGATGATGGATAGTTTTGCACAAATCCTTCGGTGGCTACCAATAGGCGACACATCTTACTCAAACGGAGACGCCACCCCCTTCAAGGTACAAATCAACTTCGATATTCATATATTTGAAGGTCAGATAGACACAGATGTTGTAGAAAAATGGTTGGATCTGTTAGAAGGGTATTTCTTTGTCCATAACTTCTTGAATAGAGAAAGATTACTTTTGCGCTCCTTAAAGTCATTCCCCGTGTCAAAGATTGGTGGGAAACTTTTTGTGAGCAGAAGGAAACAAAGGAACCCTCATTATTTACAGTTGCAATCACCTGGGAGTCCTTCAGGGATGCTATTAAGGAATAATACTACCATGTTGGAATTTATGACGACCTGTATACAAAATGGACCACACTGCGGCAGGAAAGAGACCAAGCAGTGCCTGAGTTCACAAATATCTTCCATACCTTGCGCACAAAGTTGGGTATCAAATATTTTGAGCGATATCTGGTGCTCAAGTATTGCAACGGTATACATAGATACATCCAAGCTGAAATGAAGTTTCTGGACATCTCATCCTTGGCCATGGCCTATCGATATGTCGTCAAAATCGAGCAGAAGCTCAAACAAAAGTCGCGGCGATTTGGGTCTGGGAACCCCTCACAACAAAAGGCAGGAAAGGGATGCCCCAACCCGTAGAACAAAGGACAGAGAAAATATGGATCGCCTCAGGACAACTAGTCCAGGCGGCAAGCAAAGAAGAACACCAGAAAGAGAAAGAAAGATACCGGGAAGTGGTGCGACTTCCATAAGAGCCCCTAGCATAACACTGTTGATTGTCGCTCAAAGAAGTCACTGGTGGCTGAGGTGAAAGGATCTGAATTGGATGCGGGTTTTGACTCTGAGTCAGAACCAGAAAGGGGGAGACAGATCATTGATGCAGAACCTAGTGCTATAGTTGCTACCACCAAGCTCTAGCTCGGTGAACCATATGAGCCAGAGGAAGGCGAGCGCCTTTTTCATTCACATATGTGGGTAAAGGGTACCCTGCTGCACTTCATCGTTGATAGCGGTAGCCAAAAGAACCTCATCTCAACAGAGGTTGTCAAACGACTTGCCCTACCAACAACGTCACACCCGCAACCCTACACCATCGGATGGCTTCGCCAAGGAAGCGACATCCGTTTCAGCCAACAATGTCGCATGTCATATGACATCAAACCCTTCAAAGAAGAAGTATTGTGTGATGTTTCCCCTCTCGAAGTTTGTAATGTTCTTTTGGGCCAACCATATTTATGGAAAAACCATGTTGTATATGAGTCTAGGGCTCACAGTGTTATTATTACTTTGAACAAGAAATCGTATAGAATACCAGAGGCAGTCCCACCTAGTGTTATTTCCTTGATCTCTGCCAAGTAATGCAGGAAGATCATCTCTTAGACGAGGAAGTTTGTCTTCTTCGTGATTCACTCTCAGAATGAGCGAAATATCGTAGCCACATCCAAGGTCTTGGCGACCGACCTCTCCAAACAACATAAGCAAGTGGATAAGGTCGTGGAAGCATACTCGAATATCCTCTCCTCACTTATCGAGGTACCTCCGCACTATTAGGTCAAGCACCCCATTGATTTGACGCATGACGCGTTGCTACCCAATGGGCCAGTCTACCGTCGCTCTCTGTTATAGAATGAGGAGATCAAGCGATAGATCTAGGAACTGCTCCACAAGGGGCACATTCGTTCCAACTCATCACCTTGTGGGAGCCCAATCGTGATGGTACAAAAGAAAGATGGAACCTGGCAATTCTGCATTGATTATCGAGTCCTGAATAAAATCACAGTAAAAAATCGGTACCCAATTCCCTGAATCGACGACCTCCTTAATCAATTCACGGTGGACAAATACTTCAGTAAAATTAATCTGAAGTTTGGCTACCACCAAGTCTCGATAGAACAGACAGATGTATGGAAGATCGCCTTCAAGTCAAAGGAAGGTCTTTTCGAATGGTTGGTCATGCCCTTTGGCTTGAAAAATGCTCCAACCACTTTCATGAGTATGATGGATGATATCCTGCGACCATTCACTAATACTTTTGTAGTGGTGTATCTGGATGACATTCTCATTTAAAAAAAGACTTGGGCAGAACACTTGCAACATATTTAGCAGGTTCTGCACACCCTACAACAGCACAAGATATACGCCAACTTGGAAAAATGCTCCTTCGACATGGACATGGTCCATTAATTGGGATACATCATTGATAAACATGGTGTACATGTGGATCCAACCAAGATCCAAGTCATCCGTGACTGGCGAGCCCCAACCACACTCATTGAGCTTCAGAACTTCTTGGGCCTTGTCAATTTCTACCACAGGTTCATGTTGGGATTCTCCCATATTGCACGGGCCCTTAGCCAAGTAACCAGAGCTGGTGGTAAGGAGAAATTTGTGTGGGGTCGGTCCCAACAACAAGCATTTAATGATTTGTAGTACTGCTTGTGCTCAACCCCAGTACTTTCACTACCAGACCTGCAACAACCCTTTGAGATCAAGATAGATGCTTCAGACTATGCTTTGAGTGTCATTGTCACTTAGCACAACCACTCCATGGCCTGTCATAGTGAGACACTATCAAATGTTGTCCATAAGTACCCTACTTACGATAAAGAAATGTACTCCATTGTGAAAGCTTGTTGCCAATGGAGACATCACATTCTTGGGAATAAGACAATCATCCACACTGATCATAAGCCATTGCAGTTCATGTAGACACAAGGCAAATTGCAGAATGACCGTCGTCAGAACTGGTCCACATACTTACAACAATTCCACCTCAACATCAAGTATAAAACAAGAAGCACCGAACACATTGTTGATTGCCTCAGCAGACCACTAGTCGTGACACTCACCACGATGGTAGAATCTTCCGGCCATGAGACCTCTGGATGGCCCCAACTCTATGAGATAGACCCAAACTTTGCCACCACTTACCAAATGTTTGGCACAACTGCATTTGTCCTGAATTTCCATCTTTAGGATGGGTTGTTGTACCTTTTGGGCCATATTTGCATTCCATCAAGCGGGCGAGTGAAGCTGATCTAGGAAGCCCACTATAGTCGGGTGGCAGGACACTTCGACATCCCTCTGTCTGCGCTATTGCCAAAACGACCACTAAGAAACATGGCTTGTGCATCCCTCTGCCTACTTCTGACAGGCCATGGGAATCCATCTCCATGGACTACATGTCGGGCCTCCCATCCACCAAGTGGGGAAATGACTATGTTTTTGTGGTTGTTGATTGCATTTCTAATATGGCGATTACGACTGCCTGCAAGAAGAGCCTCACAACAAAGGCCACTTCCAAGCTCTTCCTTGAACGAGTCTAGGTAAATTTTGGAATCCCACAAACCATTGTCTAAGATCGCGACAGTCGATTTCTCAGCACATTCTCGTCGAGCCTCTGGTCACTGTTGGACAACAAGCTCAACAAATCCATGGCCTTCCACCTCTAGACAGATGGGAAAACCGAGGTCGTAAATCAAATGATCATGCATATCCTGCGCATGTATAATTCCAAGCACCCTCGCACATGGGATGAGAGTCTTCCCTATGTCCATCATAGCTACAATCGAGCCTTGCATAGCTCAACTGGCCACAACCCCTTTCAGGTGGGGTTGGGATTCCAACCATTGGGTCCCATAGATGTTGCACCACCCCTTGCAGTCAACTTGGTCGACTCATCTCTTTCTCCAACTGAAGCTGAAAAAGACACTCGATTCATTGAGCGGATCCAACACATCCACCAACAGGTTCAGGATATCCTACAAAAGTCCAATGACAAGTACAAGCAACGCCATGATCAACACCGAGTGCCACATAAGTTTGTAATGGGCGACAAAGTTTGGTTGCATTGCAGAAAGAACGACTTACCAAACCCCATCGAAAGCTTCACCCACTCCGTTATGGGTCGTACACCATCACCAAGGTTGTGGGTGATAATGCTTTTGAGCTCAACATTCCTCCTTTCCTTGGCCTGCATCCAGTGTTCAAAGTGGATCTCCTTCGACCTTATTTCCCACCATTATTAGACACCTCATAATAACAGAACAATTGACACCAACAGAGCTCAACCTCGAATCCATACAACAAGAATCCAATGATCAGATTGTCGAAAAACAAGTCAAGGGCACTCACCAGCAAATGATCCAGCTTTATCAAGTTGCCAAAGCAGGGCAACTCCTGCACCAAGGCAAGTGGCTCACCCGGGGCCAAATTCAACATAAATTTCCTCATCTAATGGGGGCACTCAACACAATGGAGACCGTTTCTTCCTAAGGGGGGAGGATTGATCCATATGGATGTTGGTCGCCTCCCACCTATTCCAATTGGCTCATTTTGGCAGTTTTTCAGTTTGACAGTTTTTTCCTAGTTTTCGGGTCTCTCACTTCTGGGGCCGTTTTGAGGCCCTAAACAACGTTTTTAGGGTTCACCACAGTCAAAAGTTTAGGGCTCGCCATAGGAAACATGTGTAATCCTCAGATAGACCTTTACAATGGGTTATCGTGCACCTAAAACGAATATTGTATGCAAATGTTACGACCCTGGGAAGTTGATGTACTAACCCAAACGGGGCCCGCATGAATTTTGGTGCTTCATCTCCTAGGGTTAGGTTTTTGGATGTCTAGGGTTTTTGACATTCCTGTCTATTGTAAAAAGGCCTTGAGAGCCTCATTGTAATCAAATTTGGCGAATGAGCTCAGTCGTCACATCTCTTCTTAGAGTTAATCCACCACTATTCTAGCAAGCTTGTTTTCTGCTGCATTTTACAGTTTCAACTTATTTCCTTATTGAATAGAAACCAATTTTACTGTATATCTGATATTATGTGTTAAGAATATTTTGATAATAATCTGTATTCATTTTGTTCTTCTCATAAAATCTAGATCAAGGAGCAAGCGATAAATATATGAGGGATGGATTCTTCCTCTTGATAGCAAAGAACACATCAAGAGGGTTCGAAAATACCCCTTTTTTCGTAAATTCTTAGCAGTTAAGATGCAACCATGAACTAAAATCCAAATAAAGAAATTGATTTTAGGCAAACCATTTGTGTGCCAGACTGTCTTCTACACTCTAGATTGTGAGAAGGTGTTTCAACTCTCTTGCAAAGTTTTTTATCCTTTCCTGACAGTATATGAGGAGTTGTCGCACTACTAGACATCTTTGGTGGTCAGATGTTTTGGTGCACACCCATTCAACACTCCATATAACTATGAATATAGGGGAAGAAGGCGAGGAGACAATTCTAGTGATTTCCAGCCAGCCCATTTCCCTATGGCAGAGTCGTAAGATGACATTTCATAGAGTCTATTATCTCCTTATTGCTGCATCCAAATTTTCAGTGGAGCATGGTCTTCTCTCATAGTGAGAGGCTTGCAATCCATGATTAGATCTTCCCAAAGTTTTATTCTTTTTCTGTTTCCAAGGATCCAATTGTTATGCAGGAGCATCGCTCCAAGCCAGCTATGCGCCAGCCAACCAACACACCCAGTGTGCATTCAATGGAAGGATAGAGGCGCAGCCCTCTCGTTTTTCAAAATTTGAAAAATGTATTAAATGATTGTAAGGCTGGTAGAGCCAAAAGCCATGCATGTACGCATGCTTTAAATAAAGGTTGCCTTAAATAGTTGTAAGGCTGAGATCTAGATCCGATTCGGACTAGATAGCCATTCAATGTAATTGAATGTAATTTATGAGAGTAGGTAGCTTGGAGGGAAGAGCTCAAGGATCCCCTCTTTTGTAAAATGATCTTCTTTGTATTGGTAGGATAAGTCAGTAGGAAGAAGAGTAAGAAGGAGAGAAGAAGAGAGAATAGGGAGATAGGAGAGGAGAGTCGAGACTCTGTTGCAGTGCGAGTTCACATTGTAAAGAGGC
Organism: Picea sitchensis; assembly: GCA_010110895.2. Taxonomy (NCBI): domain Eukaryota; kingdom Viridiplantae; phylum Streptophyta; class Pinopsida; order Pinales; family Pinaceae; genus Picea; species Picea sitchensis. Next base: position 27,098 of record SNQJ01S0025525.1, read on the forward strand.
ATTTCTTGTTAATACAAACAAAGCAATTTTTCCTGCATGTTATTCTGTGTTTGTTGATGAATGTCTTTATGTGTTGATGATATGTTGTAGGTGTATGTTAGATGTGCATTTTCAGGGATAGGTAGATTTTCACTATCTGTTCAGAGTTCTTTGATTTCAGGTTTGGGTTCTTTATGGCTTCATGCAATAGGTTGCATGACAGAATGTTGCGGGTTCTGTAAGCCAGTGCAACGAATGCACTTTTGAATTTTGTGGAATTTCAGACAAAGACGTGCCAGGAGGGCGCACCAGAGGAAGTCTTAGACTCGGGGAGAAGCCTCAAGGTTGTTGAACACCTTGGAGGTGAAGAATGTGCAGAGAAAGGCACAGAGAAAACAGAATCACTGAGGGTTCTGTAGAAGCTCTGCCGGGAGGGCATTGAGCGTGTGCATAGAGTGCACAGGAGGAACTCTATTTCGAGTTCAAGGAAGACAAAACTACTAAAGGTTCTGTAGAGCTCTGTCAAGAGGTCGTTGAGCGAGTGCATAGAGTTCACCAGGGAACTCTATTTTGAGTTCTAAGGAAAGGGAAGTGTCAAGGAAGAGGCACTTATAGAGTTACTGAACACCCTGCAAGCTCAACAAGGAGTGCTTGAGCATAAGTTGCCAGAGGGCGCTTATATCCCTTCAAGGAGAGAAAGGGACATAGACACTTTGAGGTCAAATCCACATATAATCTTAGGACAGATAACACAGTTTAGTGCAGAGGCTCTGCAAGGTGTGCATCGAGCAGAAGAACGCCAGGAGGGTGTGAAGCATTTCTTTGCAAGAAATACTTCGAATTGAGTTATTCGAAAACTTCAGCAGCACAAGGAGTGTGCGAATAAGAACTTGTTTGAAGTTCTTAAGCTCAGAAGGAATAACGCAAGGAGTGTGCTCAGAGTGAACTTGTCTCAAGTTCAGAAGCTTGGGAGGAACAGTGCCTTTGCGCATAGAGAAATATTCGAGAGGAGCAGGAAGTCGAGGAACCCTTTGAGGTTTCATAATCGACAAAGCTTAGGAGGGACAACGTCCTTAGAATATAGGCAGGAGCCAAGGATATAAGCTTCGCAACGAAGACGAAGGCCAAGGCCTTTTTGGACCAAGAAATCTTCCAAGGGGAAGGAAGAAGCGGGAGCTCAGGAGAGCACAACTGTCGTTGATTCGAGCACTGGAGAAAAGATCTGGACCGTTGAGTTTCGTGTCCAGGCAGCAGGAGGAGAGCGCGCAGGAGAAAGAGATATGGGCGCACAGACCGATAGCCATCAGATCCAGGAGAAGGTGCACGAGGTTTAACCCTCGTATATACAAAGGGAAGGACTTGTAAAAGTCCCGAAAGAATCGTGACCGTCCACAATGAGGACACGTGGAGAGCGGTCAAGGTTTCAGGAAAATTCCCAAAAGGATGTGGGTCGTCGATCCAGTTGGATCATAGCCATTGGTCTAAGAGGGACATGGACCGTTGATCTCTCAACAGAGATATTTCGGCATTTCGACATTTCGGTTACTGGGAGGTACAAAGGACAAGAGTCGAGACTCTTGACCCACGAAATCCTGAAAGAACGTAAGCCGTCGGATCAGGGGAGGCTCACAACCATTGATCTCCCTTTGAAGTGGAATTTCGGCATTTTGGGATTCGATATTTCGACATTCTGGGACCTGGGAGTTCAAAGGGTCAAGAACTGTTGCATCCAGAATAGCGAAATCCTAAAATGTGAAAACCTGAAAGCATTCAGAGGAATAGCATCGGGTCACGGGATAGGGTCACGTGGATAGGATCCAAGCGGGGAGGTTGTCACTCGCCAACCCTTTCGGGGTTCGACATTTCAGAGTTTCAGGGTTTGACATTTCGAAAACCCCGAGGACAAGGAGCCAGGGCACTTTGGGTTGAAAACCCCCAAAGTCGCGAAATGCGACGTATCTTTGGAGTGGGGTTGCGGTCACACATTTCGACATTTCGGGGTTCAACTTTTTGACACTTCTGATGAGAAGGAGTCGGGGATCTTGGTGTTGAAACCCCCGAAGTAGCGAAACCCGAAATCTCTTTTTGGAAAAGGTCGTGGTCATATCTGGTAGCTGTGTGGAGGTGAAGACTCATGCCTTGTGCATTTCTTGTGCTGATGGAGTTTTCATGAAGGACCTATGGATCGAATTCGTGGGGTTCCAGTGAGGGCCTGAAAGAACTAATTCGGTTCTGTGGATTCGAAGGACATCGATCCTGTGCGGATCTCAGCCCGAGGGCAGGGGGCCTGCGTCAAGTGTGGTATCAGAGTAGGACTTTGTCTGTATATTTCAGATGAAGAGGATTGAAGAGATTGTTGCAGGACGTAACAACAAATAGACAGTCAGGTCGACTGTAAGAAAAGGATGGAAGCACTCACGACTGCAGAGTGACAACAACAAGTTTGCCAGTAGGGCAGACAGGAACAAGAAAATGGCTGCTGAAGGCCATGTACGCAGTGGAAAGAAGAACCACTTTCAACAGAGCAAGGCTGAGATAGACAAAGAACTCACCGAGATAAGAGCGAGGATGGAGGATCTTGCATTTAAAATGCGACAGGATGCAAAATAGCGATGGGTATATGAATGGCCCATGAAAACGAAAGTGAAATGGCCAGTCAAGGAGTTATTGGCCCGAAGGCAGCGGAAGCTGTTGAAGAAATGGCTAAGGTATGTGGAAGACCTCAGGGTTGAAGAAGAAGTGGTTCATGTGTGTCAACCAGAAGCTGGGAGAAATCTCAGTGATGATGAGGAGAAGAGATCACTGGAAGATCTCAGAGACTGCCAGGCGGGCAGTGAGGAATTTTCAATTTGCCAGGAGGGAAATAAGAAGGGGTCACAGGATGATCTCAAAGACTGCCATGAGGGCAAAACAAAAAATTCAGGTTGCCAGGAGGGCAGAACAGAAAATTCAGGTTGCTAGGAGGGCAATGAGATGAGATCGTTGGGGGATCCCATAGAATGCTAGGAGGGCAGAGAAGAAATCCCATGTTGCGAGATGGGCAAGGGAGAGCAGATGGGACTGTATGACAGTCTCATGAACTCAGAGGTGAGTTCGGATAAGAGAGAGGAGCTTACGGAGAATATGAACTCAGAGGTGAGTTCATATCTGTTAAGGTCCTAACCCCCAGATAGGTAGATCAATGTATTCGGATGTAATAAAGGTCAATATTAATAAGACCTTTCAATAAAATA
>SNQJ01S0025525.1:30319-48554 GCA_010110895.2 Picea sitchensis
TGTGAACATTGCTATCTGATTCAAAGTGCTATTTCTGTTGCTATTTCATGAATCATTTCTGTGTATTGTGAAGATTATGCTGGATATTTTACTGTTATTCTGTTATTTCTAGCATTTCGATTCTGTTCTGCATATTTTATATATCTGGTATCTTGCAATATCAGCAAGGAGTGCTGACGAAGGAAGATCAAAAATACATTCTGATCATTGGGGGGATTGAAGTATTCCTACCAAGCAGCTTAGTTGAGGCCAAAGGATGCATTGCAGAGGCAACAACAGAAGACAGACAACCAACAAAGACTGTCATGGAGGAAGAAGTGGAGCAGACACTGATGTTTTCCCAAGAAGAAGGAGATGCGCATTTAGCCGAGTTGCTCAAAATTTTCAGCCAGGAAGATGAAACAGAAATGACTGCAGCACTGGAGCCTGCAGCAGAAGAAGATGAGGAAGCAGACAACATGGATTTTGCTGATCTATATCAAGAATTGGAAGCCCTGGAGAAGAGGGTGATAGTGCAAAGCTTGCACATCCAACAGATCAAGTTGGAGACAGATGGAGGAGCATACCAGCATGAGGAGCAGCTGGACAAGGTAATTGAAGAAATCAGAAGGTTGATGTTGAGTTCAGTAGCAGATATTGCTAGCAATAAGAAGATGAGCAGAAGGGAGCCCGGAAGAGCAGCAATGCAACAACAACAACACCAACGAAGAGATGGAGCAGATGGACAACTCCAAAGAACTGTTTGGGATCCAGGTGGATTTCAACAAGGATGCTGGGAAGCTCATGAAATTTTCACAGCAGAGGAGTATGATGCAGGAGCATCGCTCCAAGCCAGCTACAGGCCAGCCAACCAACACACCCAACGTGCATTCAATGGAAGGAGAGAGGCGCAACCCTCTCGTTTTTGAAAATTTGAAAATTGTATTCAATGATTGTAAGGCTGGTAGAGCCAAAATCCATGCATGTACACATGCTTTAGATAAAGGTTGCCTTAAATAGTTGTAAGGATGAGATCTAGATCCGATTCAGACTAGACAACCATTCAATGTAATTGAATGTAATTTATGAGAGTAGGTAGCTTGGAGGGAAGAGCTTGAGGAGCCCCTCTTTTGTAAAAAGATATTCTTTGTATCGGTAGGATAAGTCAGTAGGAAGAAGAGTAAGAAGGAAATAAGAAGAGAGAATAGGGAGATAGGAGAGGAGATCCGAGACTCTGTTGCAGTCCGAGCTCACATTGTAAAGAGGCATTTCTTGTTAATACAAACATAACAATTTTTCCTGCATGTTATTCTGTGTTTGTTGATGAGTGTCTTTATCTGTTGATGATATGTTGTAGGTGTATGTTAGATGTGCATTTTCAGGGATAGGTAGATTTTCACTATCTGTTCAGAGTTCTTTGATTTCAGGTTTGGGTTCTTTGTGGCTTCATGCAAGAGGTTGCATGACAGAACGCTGCGGGTTTTGTAAGCCAGTGCAACGAGTGCACTTCTGAATTCTGCGGAATTTCAGACAAAGACGTGCCAGGAGGGCGCACCAAAGGAAGTCTTAGACTCAGGGAGAAGCCTCAAGGTTGTTGAACACCTTGGAGGTGAGGACTGTGCAGAGAAAGGCACAGAGAAAATAGAATCACTGAGGGTTTTGTAGAAGCTCTGCCAGGAGGGCATTGAGCGCGTGCATAGAGTGCACAGGAGGAACTCTATTTCAAGTTCAAGGAAGACAAAACTACTGAAGGTTCTGTAGAACTCTGCCAAGAGGGAATTGCGCAAGTACATAGAGTGCACCAGGGAACTCTATTGTGAGTTCTAAGGAAAGGGAAGTGTCAAGGAAGAGGCACTTACAGGGTTACTGAACACCCTGCAGGCTCAGCAAGGAGTGCTTGAGCATAAGTTGCCAGAGGGCGCTTATATCCCTTCAAGGAGAGAAAGGGACATAGACACTTTGAGGTCAGAGCCACAGATGAGCTCAGGACGGATAACACAGTTGTGTGCAGAGGCTCTGCAAGGTGTGCATCGAGCAGAAGAACGCCAGGAAGGTGTGAAGCATTTCTTTGCAAGAAATACTTCGAATTGAGTTATCCGAAAACCTGAGAAACACAAGGAGTGTGCGAATAAGAACTTGTCTGAAGTTCTTAAGCTCAGAAGGAATAGCGCAAGGAGTGCACTCAGAGTGAACTTGTCTCAAGTTCAGAAGCTCGGGAGGAACAATGCCTTTGCGCACAGAGCAATAGTCGAGAGGAGCAGGAAGTCGAGGAACCCTTTGAGGTTTCACAATTGACAAAGCTCAGGAGGGACAACGTCCTTAGAATATAGGCGGGAGCCGAGGATACAGGCTTCATAGCAAAGACGAAGGCCGAGGCCTTTTTGGAACAAGAAATCTTCCAAGGGGAAGGAAGAAGCGGGAGCTCAGGAGAGCACAACTGCCGTTGATTCGGGCACTGGAGAAAAGATCTGGACCGTTGAGTTTTGTGTCCAGGCAGCAGGAGGAGAGCGCACAGAAGAAAGAGATCTGGGCTGTCAGATATGGGCGCATAGACCGATAGCCATCGGATCCAGGAGAAGGTGCACGAGGTTCAACCCTCATATATACAAAGGGAAGGACTTGTCAAAGTCCTGAAAGCATCATGATCGTCCACAAGGAGGACATGTGGAGAGCGGTCAAGGTTTCAGGAAAATTCCCGAAAGGATGTGGGCCGTCGATCCAGTTGGATCGTAGCCGTTGGTCCAAGAGGGACATGGACCGTTGATCTCTCAGCAAAGATATTTCGAGATTTCAACATTTCGATTACCGGGAGGTACAAAGGACAAGAGTCGGGACTCTTGATCCATGAAATCTCGAAAGAACGTAAGCCGTCGGATCAGGGGAGGCTCACAGTCGTTGATCTCCCTTTGAAGTGGAATTTCGACATTTTGGGGTTAGATATTTCGGTATTCCGGGACCTGGGAGTTCGAAGGGTCAAGAACTGTTGCAGCCAGAATCGCAAAATCCCGAAACGCGAAAACCCGAAAGCATTCGGAGGAATAGCACCGGGTCATGGGACAGGGTCACGTGGACAGGATCCAAGCGGGGAGCTTGTCTCTCGCCAGCCCTTCCAGGGTTCGACATTTCGGAGTTTCGGGGTTTGGCATTTCAAAAATCCCGAGGACAAGGAGCCAGGTCACTTTGGGTTTAAAACCCCCGAAGTCGCGAAACACGACATATCTTTGGAGTGGGCATGCGGTGACACATTTCGACATTTCGGGGTTCGGCTTTTTGACACTTCTGATGACAAGGAACCGGGGATCTTGGTGTTGAAACCCCCGAAGTCGTGAAACTCGAAATCCCTTTTCGGAAAAGGTCGTGGTCATTTCTGGTGGCCGTGTGGAGGTGAAGACTCACGCCTGGTGCATTTCTTGTGCCGATGGAGTTTTCGTGAAGGACCTATGGATCGAATTCATGGGGTTCCAGTGAGGGCCCGAAAGAACTAATTCGGTTCTGCGGATATGAAGTAGATCGATCCTGTGTGGATCTCGACCCGAGGGCAGGCGGTCTGCGCCAAATTGATATTATCCTTGATGAGTGGCATCATTGCGAGAAGAAGATTAAAGATAGGTAAGCCTTTGATCTTCCTAAGAGGGCATTCCGACCATCGCTATCTAGGACCTTTAAAGTATTTTTTCCAGAGCACTTGCTTCCACCAAGAGGTTTTTCAGAGACCATTCTACACATAAGTTTGGCTCCCATTGCCATGTTCATATTTCAAGGTCTCTAATGCCCAATCCTCCCTTGTATAAAGGATGCTTAACTTGATGCCAACTAACAAGATGAAATTTCTTTCCCGATGTTTTCCCTCGCCATAAAAACTGTCTTTTTTTGGCAAAAATTTGATTGAATGTGCTCTTCGGAGCAAGCAAGGCCAATGACTGGTATATGAGAAGAGCATATAAGATTTCCTTGATTAGAACTATTCTTCTATATAAGTTTGTCCATTGGGAGCCCCAAGAGGTGAACTTGAAGTTCATTTTTTCAATTATGTGTTGCCATTATCGAGAGCTCGCCTTCTTCAAGGAGATAGGGATACCTAGATAATGAAAGGAGGACCAATTCTCTACATATGGAAATTGGAAAACATGAGAGATCGTTGCATTACCTGAATCCGGGTGTGCGATCCCATGATTTGACACTTCCTATGGTTCACTGCCTCTCTTGATGCATCCAAGAAGGAGTCCAATACCCTCTTTAAACAAGAAGCAATGATTTGAGAGGCCACTCCCAAAAAGAGGGTATCGTTAGCAAACTATGGGTGATTCAAGGGTTTCACTCCACAAACCATCTGGAGGCTTGACAAGTTCCCAGTTTCTCTTTCCAGCTCAAGATTGCGATTAAGGTAGTCTGCCATGATAATGAATAGCAACAGAGAGAGAGGACACCCTTGTCGAAGACTCCTGCTACCTTCAAAGAATTCAATTGAACTACTATTTAATAAAGGAGTGATCCAAGGTCCTCCAATGCGTGATGCAACCCAATGAGTAAAGATGGGACTGAATCCAAATTTTTCGGGCACATGTAGAAGGAATGCAAAGATTGAATGAATTGATTCTTGAACTAAAACAATGTTATTGATTATCTACCTATCATGCATGAAACCCCCTTGGTTGCGGAATACAATTTTGGGCAATAAGGTTTTGGGGCGAGAAGCAATGATCTTCGTGAGGATTTTGTAAGAAGAGTTGCAAAGAGAAATAGGTCTAAATCTAGACAACGAGGAGGGATTTTATTCCTTAGGGACCAAAGCCAGGAAGGAAGAATTTGTACTTCCTCCCAGACATAGAGTCCATTGGGAATAATGAAGCATTCTAAGAATATCAGTTTTGATGAGTTCCTAAAAGTGTCTGAAGAAAGAAATGGGGAATCCATCAGTGCTGGGGGTTTTATTAGGTCCAAGGCTCCAAATGGCCGCCTGAACCTCAGCTTCTTCTATGGGTTGAATTAAGAGACAATTTTCTTCCTCTGTGATGAGAGTTGGAATGTTTTCTAGCATGACTTCAATGTTTAATATATTATCTTCTTATTGATGGGTAAATAGATCTTTTTATTAGGTGTGAGCCACCTTTTGAATGCATTTGTAATTTGAGATTTGGGTTACATTATCCATAGTGATGACAAAAGCATTATTCTCGGAGAGGCAAAATTTGGCTTGCTTTTGAAAGAAATTAGTGTTCCGATCACTAGCTTGAAGCCATAAGCTCATGGATTTAATTCTCCAATTTCCCTCTTCTCTTTGCAATTCAGTCTGAATTTGGGTTTGGAGGGTGAATTCTTCTTGCAACATTTGATGAGGGGTCTCAACTTCTTCCATTTTCAGTTGGAGGTTTTGGAGTTTATTTTTAAGGTTAAGCAAGGCGTTAGAGGGAGAGAGGAAGGATGTCTTGGCCCACTTTTTAACAACATTTTTTACCATAATCAATTTATGTTCCAAGATATAGACAGGGGTTCCAGGAACCCAGGTGCGCTAAATGCTTGAGACAATAACATAAACATTAGAGGAGTTGATCCAAAGGGAGAGAAACCAAAAGGGGAGAGGGCCAAAGTCAGGGAGAAGGCGAAGGTGAAGGGAGATAGGCTTATGGTCAGAGGTTAAATAAGTTAAAATAAAGGATTTGAAGGAGGAAGTTGAGGAGACAAGACCACTATGAACTAAGAACCGATCCAAATACATGGCAATGTGGCCCAACCCAAAATGTTTTTTGGACCAAGTAAACTTTCCATTGAGTTGGACAATATCAATAAGATCCCAATCGATAATGAGCTCTTCCATCTTATCTCTGGAGGGATCACAGGCAAATAATCCCCCCTTTTTTTCGGCACCACTTCTGATGGTATTAAAGTCGCCAACCAATGTTATCTGGCATATTCTCAGTGTCCTTCAAACATTGGACAAAGGCCCAACATGTTGGTTTCTCCAATGGGTTGGCTGGCATGTAAATGTTTATTACAGTAAAGAGAAAACCATCATAAATAATTTTAAATCTAGTACAAATCCAATGAGTGGTTTGGAGAGAAGATACCACACTGATTTCATATTTGTTCCATAAGGTACAAAGTGTTGGGTATGTGTTATATTATTTGCATGAGATGTTGCATCGGGCATGCAGGGGGGTTTGAGGGGTGGTGCAGGGGCAGCGACCTCGAGATTTTTTTTGCCTCGGGAAACGTGTCACATTTTTGCCTTGTTTTTCATGTTGCCTCGATTTTCATGTCCATTGTTGGGCAGTTTTCGGCACATGGTTTTTTGTCGATGGTTTTCTATTTCCGGTTAAGGAATTAGGGTTTTTGACTAATCCAGGTCATTGGGTTAGGGTTTTGGATGACACTGGATCTTATATGTATATTGTATTGTAAACAATGTATCACTATGAATGAATATAGAATATGTTGGTTTTCTCGATTTGGGTTTCCAGGGGAAAAATCTCTGTGTAATGTTTGTATTTTCCATTGTATCTTTTCTATTCTTTTACTGAAAATATGTTTGTAGTAAATATTGTACAAGGTTAAAATCTACACAAACACCCCGAGAGACATCTCTTGCATCTTCAACTATGTAGTCACATTGTTTCAGAGCTCCCAAAGATATATGGTGAATGCCTTCTGCCTTCATTTTTGTCTCTTGGAAAAGGAGAATAGATGTTTTTTCATTTCTAATAAGGTCTCAAGCAACATAGGTCTTTGGAGCACTGCCTAAACCCTTGCAATTCCAAGAGACAACTATCATTATTTGTGAGGATAGGGGCTATACCTCCTTTTGATGATAGATTACTACCAGCTATTTTTGGCTATTTTGTTGGTCCTAGCATCTTTAGGATTATATTATGCGAGACAAGTTGATTTTTTTTGTTGGCTTGCTCTTATCTGAGAACTTTTGAAGCTTTCCTTCCTGATATTCTTGGTAGATTTTCTTCGGAATATTTGTCCTCCTATTCCTCTGAATCGCGGGCTTTAGACTCGATAAAAGCAACTTCAACATATTTGAAGTTTTCTATGTCTTCGAGGCCTATTATCACTGGTACCAATCCTTTTGTCTGAGATATGTTGGGGTTTGCTTTGTTTTCCTCTCTTGATTTAGTGTTTAGCTTTTCTTTGTAGGAAAATATTCCTTGAAGAGAAAGAATTGAAGACAACACCATATTTCCTTCGCTCGACTATGCTACAATGAGGGGGGTTTCTTTGTCTATGAGCTAATATAGGGCGTCAAAACTATTTTTCAAGGAACCCCCGCAAATGAGGAGGGGGCTGAGTGATTGGGGGGTTAATAGCCCCAAAAGAAGAGGGAACATACGAAGGGCCAGGACCAACATTTTTGGGTCCTCCGCTAAACTTCCTCTGAGCAACGGTCCATTGATCTTCAAATCCACCTCCTGCATGTTGGAATTGAGAGGATTTCTTGCAATGTTTTGCAAAATGGTTGTATTCGTGACATATATTGCATTTAAATGGAAGTTGTTTGTAATCTAGTTGCTGCACATGCTGCCAACTATCAAGGGAAATGAGGATCGCTTCTGGAATTTCCTTCTCAAGGTCCACTTCAACACATGTTCAAGCACAAGAAAACATGATCTCCTTTGGCTCTACCAAGTCAATATATCGGCCAAGGGAATTCCCAATACAACGCAATGCATCGTCACTCCAACAATGAGGGGGGAGGTGAGGTAATCGTACCTAGACCAAGATTGCAGAGGGCACATCATTTTTCAGGATTGAAATTAGGGGTCCACTTATTCAAATACATCCCTCTGCCCCCCACAAAATAAGGACCACTACGAAAGATCAGGTCACGATCCTCCTTGTGCTCGAAGAGGAATGCACAAAATCCATGACCATAGAAGAAATGATTTAGGGAGCCCTTGACGAGGGGGATACCGTTTTTTTGAAGTCATAAAGCAACAAACTCTGACGAAGGCCGAATACTAGTGAATTGGCCTATCAATCCCCGTTCTGCGACATCCAATGCTTTCCTTTTGGTTGTTATTGAGGGTAGCTTGATTTTGGAATTTCATCTAACTTTTTAACAAATCTGGTGGGTTGCAACTTCGTTTGCTTGATCGATTCCATAAACAAAAAATGAAAGGCAACGACGTCGACATCAAGAGGGGGCAACATAAGCATTCATTATGATCAAAACCAGGTCGAATCATGATAGATTAGGGTTTGCAGAGTTGTTTTCATATTTGGTTGATTTTGTATTAAAATATATACAAGTATTGGATCTGGTTAATGAATGAAAAAAATAATTTGAATAATTACTCTTATGAAATGTCACGTTTTCATTTATTTTAATGATAAAGTTATAATAATTATATTTGATATTTTTTATTATTTAAAAATTCCAATTAATTAAATTTAAATTATTAAATATGAAAACGAATTAATTAATAATAATGATTTTTTATATACACAATTTGCTTTAGATGACTTTATGATTTTTCTCTCTACCACCAACTTTATGAATCTCCTCACAAGGAAATGTAAGTATTAGATTTGGTTAGTGAAAAAAATAATTATTTTGTTATGGTTAAAATAATACTAAATTAAATTAATTTTATATTAATATTTAAAAATATAAATATATTAATTAAAATCAATAAATAAAATAAACAAAAGTCCTCGTGTATATGTTATAGGACTTGGTCCCATCGTTGATAATGATTGTATCTAACATGGGTGTAGATGCATCAATATATTCACACTAAACAAACAAATTTTATTGTTGCATTAACATGCAATGTACTGTTTTCGTGATTTTGTTATCACTTGTCAACTCTTTTTTTGTAAGTGTATTAATTGTCCATGAGTGTCATGTCCCCTTTCGAGTGATCATGGGACATGGACGAAGTAGCCTAAGTGATTCTGGTAGGCTATAGTCATTAAAAAGGGGAATTAATTAATTATTTAATGTCCCAAGGGGAAAAGTGCCCAACAAAATGACATTAGATAATTAAAAGGGGAAAAAACGTCGAAAGTGACTTAGGAGGAATATGAAATGTCACTTAAATTGATTAAAAGGTAAAAGGGTCACAAAAAGTCAATGAAGAAATAAAAGTGGAAAAAAGAGGGCGCCCTCTCTCATTCTTGCATTGGTATTTTTCTAATTTCTCATTGAGAGAGCTCATTGTGGTTTTGGAACTCTTGGATGGAAACCCTTGGAGGATTTTCAGAGTTTGGCTTCGATGGTGAGACAATCCACCCTAGTTAGTCATTCCAGAGAAGAGGCCATCCAGATTTCTTCCTCGTGCTTCATTGATAACTAATATTTTATGAGTAGTGGAGTTTCCCACTTCATTTGTGACTAAGTTTGTTGGATGCAACGGTTGAGTTGAAGCTTGTAGGGATCAAATTTCTTATAGAGACTGAAATATCTCTAATTTGAGTGTTACACTTCAATTGGGATGAGTTTTACCACTAGTGGGTCGAGATGTGAGTTAAAGGGTCAAGTTTTTCCTTCACAAATTTGTGGGTTTGTATGTTAACCCCATATTGTATGAGTTGGGTGCTTTATGGTGGATAGGAACCAAGTTCTTCATCTACATGAGGCGATTTGGATCCCAGATTCGAGCTAAGGCATCAACATATTGTTTTATTCTAGTTTTGAAGACCATATTCTTCCATAATAATCAATTTCTTCTACATGACGTGTTCACTTGGGAAGCAGACTAAGTCCGTAGTGGGAAAGATTTTCCTGTGCAAAGAGGGGCACAATCTCTTGTTAAACGAGTGTGTAGATTGGTGGAGACAAGATTCAACATTATAAACAATGGTGAGGGGTCAATTCAACTCAATACTAATCTACAACATCCAAATAACACTCTACAGTAGAAATGCTTCTCATCATTCCAGATCTATAATAACACAATGTATGAGGTCAAATTTATTAAGTTTCTATCAGTTTGACATCTAATATGCTATGCCAATGTTCTGTTTGAATTAAATAAAAAGGAAAGACATTAGATTTGTGGAGATATCTTTTGTTATAGTATCATAGTGTAGCTTTTGTGTTATTGTCTTTTCTCACTATAAAGAAATTACATGTGTGCAAACTGTTTGTATAAATACCTCTATGGGAAAAACAAAGAAAAAACGAAAACAAATTAGTCGAAATATTACAGTGGTATTAGAGCCATATTTCCTGCCAGCCTAAAGAGGGGTTTGTTGTTCATGAGGGGTGAAGACAATAGATTCCTCGGTGTCACATACATAAGTAGAAGGCAACAAGGGGCAAAAAACATTTTTGAAGAAGAAGAGGAAGTAAGGGAAAATCAACCAAAGGTTGGACAAGTAGAAAACATGGGTGATGCCGATGCGGAAAGGGGTTTTCATATCTTGGAGAGTTTAACAGCTGGACAACAACAACTTACTCAACTTATAACTTAGTTACTCATCAACCAAACTAATCAGAATCATGGGAGTAACAATGGAGCAGGGGGTTCCAATGTGAATATTGGAGCCCACAACAATAATGAGATTCCCATGCTTAATAATACCGGGGTCCCTATATAGATTGGTGATAGGACCACTAGAAGAATAGTCCCTAGACCACTTTTACCCATTTTTTTGGGAAACCAATAGGCGAAAAATCAAGGGCAGCCAATTCCAGGTGAAACTTTTCAAGACTATTTGAGAGAATATCAAGCCCTAGGTGATGAGTTTCAGGCAACCATGTCACTTCAAGACTTCTGCACAATCAATAAAAGAATAGACCGAGGTATCACAACAGGGGGCAACATGATAAGGATCTCGCACAGAAGCTGGGGAAGCTATCCATTCCTTCCTTTGATGGGTCTAGCAAGAGCACAACTAGAACATGGGTACAAAGTTAGATACATACTTCCATCTCAATCCTATGACCGAGGCCAAAGCGATCAAATTCACTACTCTGCACCTTAATGGAGAAGGCCAAAAGTGGTGGTACCATAGGTTGGTCACACTAGTACATGCGACTATCACCTCCTATTTGGACTTCACTCAGAAGTTAATGTAGAGGTTTGATAAAAAGGACCTAGAGCTACACTTCAGAGAGTTAGCACAACTCAAACAAGAAGGATCACCAAACGCTTATATCATAGAGTTTCAGAAGCTAGCAGTGATAGTGTCAGACATATCGGAACAGAGGCTTGTCATGTTGTTCATTAAGGAGTTGTTATAAACATTTCATGGTTGGTTAAAGGATTTCAAGCCTTAGACCTTATAGGATGTTATTGTCAGGACAAGGGACACGGAAGGCGCAATCCCTAAAACCAATTTTTTTTCTAAACCATTTATTCCACAAAAAGGAAAGGACAAGAAGCCTCATGGGAAGGAAGGTATGGGTAAGGAAAGGTTGGATGAGGCGACAAGAAATGAGCTAAGGAGAAAGAACCTTTGTTTCCACCGCAAAGGTCCACGAGTGCCAGGACATCGGTGTTAGGGCAAGGTTCAAGCTCATTATATTGAGGTACATTCAGAATCTAAGGAGGAGGAGGAGGAGGAGGAGGAGGAGGAGGAAAAGAACAAAAGGAGGATACAAAGGAGAAATGTAGTGAGGAGGCCAAGGAGGTTGTTATAGCCTCATTATCAGGTACCCTGAGATTCAACACCTTCAGAGTTAGAGGAGTCATAAGGGGACAAGGAGTCACTACCTTGATTGATGGTGGGGAAACCCACAACTTCATTTATGTAGCCCTGGTGGCTAGGATACAAGTAGCTACAAAGGACTTTAAGGGGTTAAAAGTAGCGGTGGCTGACGGGTTTAATGTGTCTTGCACAAAGAAAATTTCTAGATTAGCCTTAACAATTGGCAACCACACCTTGACAACATATTTTTATGTTTTAGATGTGGCAGATTCAGATGCAGTGTTGGGATTTCAGTGGCTTGAGACATTGGGGGACATTGTCACAAACTACAAACATATGACCATGAAGTTCTTCACGCCAGGAGGGAAACATGTTGTATTGCGAGGCATGGAAAACAATGCTCCTACAACAGTATCGGACAAAAGTATGGAATCCATATTCATACATGGAGATGTAGTATATGCAACATAATGCTTTATTACATCCTAGATAAATGATGAAGGTAGAAGGGACTATCATGCTGACATTCAAGATTTATTGAGAAGACATGACAAGGTATTTGGGTAGATACCACTAAGGATACCTCCTGATAGAGGTTTTGAGAACACCATTGAACTTGAAGAGGGGGCCAAACCAGTGATCACCACCCCGTACAGGCATCCCAAGAAGTTCAAAGATGAAATAGAGAAAGCAATCAAGGAGTTGATTGACATGGGGCACATAAGACCCAGTTCCAGTCCCTTCTTTTCCTTGGTGGTCTTAGTTAAGAAGAAGGTCAGGACAATGCAAATGTGTATTGATTATCGGGCCTTGAATAAAAAGACAATAAAAAAAATGTACCCTATACCAAGGATCGATGAGATACTAGATGAGCTGCATGGAGCGATTTATTTTCCAAAGATTGATCTTCGATCCGAATATCATCAGATCATAGTCCGTGAGGAGGACATCCATAAGACCACCTTTAGGTGCCATTATGGGAACTATGAGTTCTTGGTCATGCCTTTTAGACTGACCAACGCACCTGCTACTTTCCAGTTGTGCATGAATCATATATTCAGGAAGCAATTGCGGAAGTTCCTATTGGTATTTTTCGATGATCTCCTTATATATAGTAGAACCTAGGAGGAGAACTTGGCACACTTGGAGGAGATTCTGAGCACTATGGAGGAACAATCATTATATACCAAGGAATCTAAGTGCGAATTTGGTATGACAAAGATTCTCTACTTGGGGCATATAGTCAGCGCACAGAGAGTGCAGGTTCATAGGGAGAAGATACAAGCTATTCTAGATTGGCCACCACCTAAGAATATCACACACTTGCGAGGGTTCCCAAGGATATGCTGTTACTACAAGTGCTTTGTGTCAAGATTCTCTCAGTTGGCCACCCCTCTTACATATCTCACGAAGAAAAGGGCTTTTTGTCGGATAGAAGAGGCCCAGAAGACCTTTGATAAGATGAAGGAAGTGATGAGTTCTTGCCTTGTTTTGGCACTTCCTGACTTTAATCAACACTTTGTATTAGAGTGTTATGCATCTAGTGTGGGCATAGGAGCAATTTTGATGCAACATAAGGATCCTATTGCATACGAGAGCAGGTATATCTCTGCCATAAAGAGACTTTATCCCATCTATGACAAGGAAATGCTCGCCATAATGCATGCATTGGCAAAATTCAAAAAATATTTGGTAGGTGGGAAGTTTGTGGTCAAGACTGATCACAACAACTTTAGACACTTCTTGGGGAAAGGGATCTTAAAGAAAGGCAACATAAATGGGTCAGTAAAGTACAAGCCTATGACTTCGATATTGAGTACGTCAAAGGAAAGAACAATGCAGTTGTTGATGCTCTATCTAGAAGACCAGAGTTGTGCTCGTTATCAGAGATATTTGCTGTTTGGAAATCTGAGCTCATGGTGGAGTATTCCAAGATAAAATTTTCTTATGAGGTGATGGATAACAACATGTAGGATGACAAGTACAAGGTGGTAAATGATATCATCTACTACAAGGATCACATATACTTGATTCCAGAGTCCATATTAAAGGAGAAAATTAAGAAAGCCATGCATGACACACCTTTAGCTAGGAATACATGATATTTCAAGACATACAAGAAGATCATAGAGAGGTTCTCATGTAATGGCCTCAAAGATGATGTATTGAGACATGTGCGGGAGTGTGTGACTTGTTAGAAAAATAAGGCATAGTAGACCCACCCTGCGGGATTACTTCAGCCACTGCCCATTCTAGAGCAGAAATGGGAGAGCATATCCATGGAATTTATCACAGGGTTGCTGAAGACACAAGGCTGAGATTGCATTTATGTGGTGGTAGATAGGTTGACCAAGTTTTCTCATTTCTTTTCCATATCCTCAAAGTACAATGCAACACAGGTAGCAAATTTATTCTTCAGGGATATATCTAGGCTTCATGGGTTGCCGAAAAATATTGTTAGTGATAGGGACAATCTATTTTTGAGTGCTTTTTGGCAGGAAATGTTCAATCTCGTAGGCATAAAGTTGACTCCCAATACAAGTTACTACCCACAAACAGATGGCCAAACTTAGATAGCGAACAAATGACTAGAGGGGTATTTGCGTAACTACATGGTTGGGTAGCATAAGGCATGGGTTAAGTGGCTACACTTGGGTGAGCATTGTTATAACATCACTGATCATATGTTAGTGGGGATGTCACCATTTAGAGCATTATATGGATGTGATGACCCATCTTTTGTAGACTTGGCGTTTGGGGACAACAGGGCTCCCAAGGCCAAAGACTGGATTCAGGAGAGCCAAGACATTCTTAAGGCTCTTAAGGATAACCTGCAGACGGTCCAGAACCAACATAATATGTATGCAGATAGGCACAGGGTCAAGTGCACCTTCGATGTAGGGGACTTGGTGTTTCTTAGGCTGCAACCATATTGACAGTCTTTTATGAAGAAGAGTGGTGCAGAGAAACTTAAGCCATGATTTTACGGGCTTTACAGGGTGACCAAAAGAGTTGGTGAAGTGGCTTATGGGCTGGAGTTTCCAGAAGGGAGTAAGATTCATAACATGTTTCACGTCTTGTGTCTCAAAAGGGCATTGGGACAACACATCATGACTTCAACATAAATGCCTCCATTGGATGAGGAGGGGAAACTAGTACTAGTTCCTGAGGAATTATTAGAGGTTCAAGAAAATAAGCCTCAGAACATGGTAATCAGGGAATATCTGGTCAGATGGAGAGAGTTGCCTGCAGAAGATGCCACTTGGGAGAGTGAACAAATTTTGCAACACCTGAATCTACAATTTCTTGGGGACAAGCAATCTCGGGAATGGAGGACTGTCATGTCCCCTTCCGAGTGATCATGGGACATGGAAGAAGTATCCTAAGTGATTCTCGTAGGCTATAGTAATTAAAAATGGGAATTAATTAATTATTTAATGTCCTAAGGGGAAAAGTGCCTAACAAAATGACATTAGATAATTAAAAGGGGGAAAAAGGGGAAAAAACGTCGAAAGTGACTTAGGAGGAATATGAAACGTCACTTAAATTGATTAAAAGGTAAAAGGGTCACAAAAGAGTCAATGAAGAAATAAAAGTGAAAAAAAGAGGGCCCCCTCTCTCATTCTTACATTGGTATTTTTCTAATTTCTCATTGAGAGAGCTCATTGTGGTTTTGGAACTCTTGGGATGAAAACCCTAGGAGGATTTTTAGAGATTGGCTTCGGTGGTGAGACAATCCACCCTAGTTAGTCATTCCAGAGAAGAGGTCATCCAGATTTCTTCCTCGTGCTTCATTGCTAATTAAGATTTTATGAGAAGTGGAGTTTCCCACTTCATTTGTGACTGAGTTTGTTGGATGTGGCGACTGAGTTGAAGCTTGTAGGGATCGAATTTCTTATAGAGACTGGAATATCTCTCAGCTAAGTGTTACACTTCAATTGGGACGAGTTTTACCACTAGTGGGTCGAGCTGTGAGTTAAAGGGTGGAGCTTTTCCTTCACAAATTCATGGTTTGCATGTTAACCCCATATTGTATGATTTGGGAACTTTATGGTGGATAGGAGCCAAGTTCTTCACCTACAAGAGGCGAGTTGGATCCCAAATTTGAGCTAAGTCATCAACATATTGTTTTCTCCTAGTTCTGAAGACCATATTCTTCCACAAGAGTCCATTTCTTCTACAAGACGTGTTCACTTGGGAAGCAGAATAATTCCGTAGTGGGAAAGAGTTTCCCGTGCAAGGAGGGGCACAATCTCTTGTTAAATGAGTATGCAGATTGGTGGAGACAAGAGTCAACATTATAGACAATGGAGAGGGGTCGATTCAACTCAATAATAATCTACAACAACCAAATAACACTCTACAATAGAAATTCTTCTCATCATTCCAAATCTATAATAGCATGATGTATGAGGTCAAATTTATTAAGTTTCTATCAGTTTGACATCTGATATGCTATGCCAATGTTTTGTTTGAATTAAATAAAAAGGAAAGACATTAGATTTGTGGAGATATCTTATTATTCTAGTTTTAAAGTGTAGTTGTTGTGTTATTGCTTTTTGTCACTATAAAGAAATTACATGTGTGCAAACTATTTGTATAAATATCTTTGTGGGAAAAACAAAGAAAAAACGAAAAAAAAAACTAGTCGGAATATTACAATGAGTTATATGATGGTTTTCCTTGTTTTTTTAGGATATCATTCTTTGTTTTCCATGGTAACAACTTCGCCAATAAAAGTTGGATTGTTACTTTATCAATGAAAAACTAATATATAATAAAACAACATAAACCCCAATCATAAATTATTTATATCCAATCTTTCTAGGGTTTGATTATGGTAAGGGAAAACTTTAGAGGCTAAATTTCATGAGTTGTCTAATTTTCTATTTTTTCCTAAAAATAATTTGTTAATTTCTATTCTCTTTTTTTTTTTTAATTATTCACCCAAATCCTATGGGATAAAATTATTTTATCCTAAAAGTTGTCAATATTTCTAAAAAATATATAAATACTTAGAAATTGGAATACTTTTACAAGAATATCATCAAACGTTCCCCCCTTTTAAATTTGACTTGGGGTAATTGTCCATGTCCTACCCCCCTCAAAGTTTATAACTAGGGTATCCGAGAAACCGACATGTCCCCCCCGCATTACCTAGGTCTACATATAGACTTTACCAGTAATTTACCAGAGGTACACATGCCTAACTAGGTCTTACAATCGTATGTCCATTTAAATGTAATTAAATTTTCAAATCCATTATAATAAAATTTCTGAATCTTCGTGACCTTCCATCCAATCTCTCGAATTATCTGTTGCCTCCATTTCTCTACCTCTATGAGATTGCAACACTTTAAGGCCATGAACATATGTCTCTTCTTGGGATTCTGCTACTTTTCGTTCTTGAATGTCAGGAACCTATTAAGCATAGACCACACCTTCTCTTCATTATGGGCCATTTTTGCTCCAAAACTGGAGAGCCTACCAGTTTGATCTTCTCTATTGAGGTCTCAAAAGCGATGTTCGTAGAGGCTTAGGTTTTAAATCTATGTGACTTTCCATCCAATCTATCAGATTATATGCTTCCTCCATTTGTTTGCCTTTGTGAGATCATGAGACTCTGGGGCCAGGAACTAATGCCTCTCCATGGGCTTCTTCTTCTCTTCATTCTTGAATATTAGAAACCTGTTCAACATAGACCACGTCTTCTCTTCATTACATGCCATTTCCCCCCTAAAATCTAAGAGCCTACCAATATGATCTTCTCTGTCGAGGTCTCAGAGGCAGTGTTCGTCAAGGCCCAAGTAGTCGTTCATTAATATAATGGGACAATGTGACACATCGAGCATTCTCCTTCAACCCTTTACATTTTGAAAAATATCATACTACTAGGGTGTCATAAAAGAGATCCAAGTCACAGTGTAATACCATTGACCCGGGTTGGTTGTTGGAATATGGCATGTTACAATTATCAGGGCAAAGCAATTATCCATTTTCACAAAACATCTACCTGTGATATATTTCTCCTCATAAAATCTTGCGACATTTTTGGATAGATGGAATATCTTGCGCATTCGAACTAGATCCTAAATAATGATCCTACAAAATTCAATGAACAATTATTCAAATGCATGTGCATACATAACATAAATTCAACCAGATAAATGAATTATAATCAAATCTAGACTTACTGCAAATGGCAGGGGAGAACTTGAAGAACTTGCAATGATATTGAATGAATTGGAATTTGAAGAATTGGCCATTTGATATTATAACCTTTTTTTCCTACGTTTGAGTCAAAACCATCATCAATACGTGAATAAATTCTTAAAAGAAAGTTTGGGAAGCATAGAACAATATAACTTCAAACAAAATTTAGAATGGATTTTAAAAATGATCAATGCACTTAATTATTTTATGATGCACTAGTGCATCTGTATATACAAAACGCACCGATGAGCTAAATTATGAGAGGCACAGAAGAATGATCTTTGTTTTTCCCTCCACAAAACAAAACCTCTGCAAAATTTTATTTGTGAAGGTTTGCATTTATATTTTATCAATTGGAAATTTTTATTTGCGAAGGTTTGCATTTATATTTTATCAATTGAATTTTTTTATTTGCGAAGGTTTGCATTTATATTTTATCAAT